>OMPJ01033852.1:21165-59059 GCA_900312935.1 Carapus acus | reverse complement strand
TTATATATATATATATGTATACATATATATATGTCATGAGCCAGCTTTGTGGTTAAAACATATCTGCCATGATTCCACAGCACGAAAAGAGAGCCGGTTCCGTGAGCCTCCGCCCACACCACCTGGTTATACTGCCTTGACCATCTCTGACCTATCAGAGGGACAACACCCCACGCCACCCGCTCCAACGTCCACAGCGTTGCACTCTGGTCGGCGACCGCCAGATTACACCACCGCCCTGCAACGTTCTCGCATGGTCACCCAGTCACCCGACTCGCACCAGGGAGGCAAACAGCGTGGGCTCCATCATACTCGCTCACCTACAGAGGAGCAAGAACCTGAGGAGGAAGAGGATGGTGAGTCCTTGTCTTCCACTGTGCTACGGGCAGTGGCACAGCATACACCAGAGACTCCCAGACCATGAGAGTGTGTGTGCAGGGGTTAACAGGCAGGGCCCCTCTCCCCCAGGCAGGTAAACACCACTTTATCAGGTCCCCTTCCCCCACCTTTCCCCAACACTTGAGTCAACCTGCATGTGAACAGAAAACCAAACTTGGAGTGAAACTGACCATCCTGTCGCACATCCCCCACGCACAAATAGGCTTGGTCCCATTCCATAAAGCAATTCTTTGTTGAAATCATAAACGTGAACTGAAACGTTCACTTAGCGTTACTTTTGATTTGACAATTGCCGATATGGAGTGGAACCTTCACCCCCTACCCTCAGCGTCATCATGCATGATTCAGTGGGACTGGCCTGGGAATCAACATAAGGCACTCCTCCTTTCTCTTGTCTCTCGTCTTTAGTGGAATTCATCTACAGCCATTGCTCTTTTTAGATTCCCTCCATTCATACACAGCTGCTCAATGTCTTAACAATATGTGCCCCCATTCTCATACACTAGTACATCTTACTTCAGTTATGTTGTACTGGATTCATGCATCACTTCATGTATACACTTTGTCGTAACAACAGTGTCTGTACTTGTGTAGCTATGTAGTGAAATAAATGTGTATTTATATTTTATATACATTGTATATTCAAGTCATGTGAACGTCACAAGGAACATAAGTACATCAAACAATAGCACCTTGATAAAGTAATTTCTGTTGCACCGTGACCTTGATCAGGAGTGACATGACCCTGTCCTGACAGATTAGACAAAGTCTATAGCAAAACTACACATTTGTTAATATATTTTCATGTACAAAACTTAAGTAAGATATTGCACTTACCAGCAGCTGGATAGTACAGTGGTTAACACCACCGACTGTGCCATGGTAGACCAGGGTTCCAACAGGGCGAACATCCAGTAAGGGTCCTTGGGCAAGACCGCTAATGCTGACGTGCCTACCTCAGGAAAAGTCAGCATACATTATACAACAACAATACTACGGGGATGTCATCACCCACCCCCCACAATTTGGAATTTTTGAATTTGGAATCAGCAGTTAGCACCACGGCAGGCACTCCTGCATGATTTACTCCAACTAAAAAGCATACATATAAATGTTGTGGAAACACCAATATTGAAAATGTAGATCAGTCAATTAGCAATCACAAAACCAATTTGCACCACAGCATTTATATTGATTTTTTACAGCACTGATTATGTCATGTCTGCTTTTTTTCCTCAGAGGATGAACAGGTGTCAGCAGTCTAAGAGACATACTTGAAGCCCCTTTCACTTGAGGAGGGAGTAGGATTACAGTGACAGAAAAACAGACCGAGAGACTCATCGACGGTTACTTACGTGCCTGCCCTCCTCCACCTGGTTCTCCCTCCTGATTGGTGGATTCCTCTGCTCATCTCCCTCCCCTGCCTTAAAGCATCATGGGGGTTGAATGACCCTGCATGCAAAAAAAATACTGTGAAGAAGAGGAGACAGAGAGAAGATGTAACAGGATTCTAAAATACCTACCTGGCACTTTTGAAAAAGACTTCAAAAACCCTAACTCCTGCTGGGGGTAGATCCACAAACACACACACACACAATCACATCGTTGTTGCTGTTCATTACAAGGGGTGCTCTTTAACACCGCCCCCCCACCCCCAACCCTTCGAGTCAAAATCCCAAACATCACAGCAGCATCATGATATGTTTCGCTTCATCTGCACTTTCTCATTTTCTACTTTCTGATTACAAACAGGAACAAAACAGACTCTTGTTCGGACACGGAGACGATGGCTGACTTGACTTAACGGCCCAGTTGTTTGTTTCGTTGAGGGTGTATTGAATGACTTTTTGCACTCTGGGGGCTAGACTACAACAACCCATCTGTTTAGTGTTTAACTGCAAATCCAGTATTATCTCATGTCTCACATGTGAAATATTATTGACTGTTTGGTTCATATCATAGTTTGGAGATTCCAGAATGGAGAGCCAAAATGCACAGTGTGTACTTCTACACACGCACACAGTATGTACTGGTGCACAAAACCACTTCGTTTTTAAAATAGCACTTTCAGCACAATCCTCAACATTTCTGGAGATTCGATCTGGGTACATGGATATGAATTCTTATCAATGTTATCCTGCGCGTGAGCGTGGTGGTTGTATTAAACGTAAGCAGGAGCATCCTGTCCTACCATGGACTGAAGGTAATATCAAAGAAGCACAGGTGATTGTAGGATTCTATCATGTTGGTCTACAGTGCATCAATCATGTACTTGTTTTTATGTAAATAAAATTTGTGTCTAATTAAATCAGTATCTGCAGCTGTGGGACAGAAAGTTGGAAACCTCATGTAAATTCACCATGTCGATCCAAATTCAATTATCCTATCTTGTATGAACACTGGCAGGAAATATCGTAGTCCATCTTCAAATGCTTAGTGAAATGCACACGGTTGCGTAGTTTTTGGAACAGCAGTGAGCAAGTGTGCTACCCAAAGAAGTCTGGATATGATCATTCACCTGAGATCCATTAGGTTTTTTCCTGGGTTGTTGTTTTTTGTTTTGACATTGTTTTGTTTTTGCCCCGTACACATGCATCACAGGGAGTATGGCTGCCATCATGTATTTTGCAAGTCTAAAACTTCCACACAAAAGGAAACTGCTCACTGGGCTTACTGAGATCTGGCACTATTTGAAAATGGAACATCCAGTATGGGGGTAAATGCGCCTTACAATGCCTTGACTGCAGACCGTATTTGTATGGCTGTCCCCACCACAAGTCTTGCTTCAAGGAGTCTTGAATCAAGCAATAGCAGAGTGATATGCCTTAGTCAAGATATTCTCCCCAATGTTTTAGGTCACACATGGGTGTTTTCAGTTTTTGTTTTTTTGGCATCATGGCCTCAGACAGTAACATCAGTAACATCCAAATCGCGACGGTGTGGTAGACCACATCCGCAACAGCTGTTGCAAGTCACGGTTTGTCTCATCAAAAAAGGATGATCAGCTCATTTCAGTATACGTTACCATCGGTTGAACTGTCTGAGGATTTTTTTTTTCTTTGACTCTGGTGATGAAGTTGACGAAACAAAATAAGACAAAAAATATTTCTTTTTTTCAAAGCTGCCAATCGGAATAGTTAATGTTGTGGAAAACCTAAAACTTGGACTCTCTTTGTACTATTACTGAGTCGCACTGATCACATTGATCAGTCTTGGAAACAAGAGACTGAGAAACGGATTAACAAGTTCAGTGTTTTCCACTGTATTCTGTGACTACACACTAATAATTTTTTGGGTTTTTGTTATTGTAATGTTTTGTAATGGCTGCAGATAGATTGTTGATAAATCGTTTGTAATACAGTGGTGACATGCATCATTTACTTTCATTCAACTCTGATGATAATGTGCATATAAGCGCGCCGAGTACTATTTCAAAAAACAAAAAGTTGCACAAACGTGTACAAGAGTAAAGATAAGTGTAGTAGGTAGAACTGCTACCCTGTTTGATGTGTGATGTCAGGTAGAAATGTACATTTAGCTGGTGATGAACTTTTTTCCTCCATTCTTTCTTGTACTACTTTGGCCTGTATGTCTTTTAAAAAGACAATGGTGGAGTATGTATCAGTTGTTTTTTTGTATTTTTAATACAATAATTGTAAATATTGGTTATATTTTTGTTCAAATGTACTATGTTTATGCCTCAACATCCAGTTTATATGAAGCTGGGAATCAATAAATACTGTATACAGAATCAACATATATTTGAGCCACATTTATCTACATCCACATGTATTGTGAGTCTGGCGTTTACCTCCAATGGATTTTTTTTTTCTACTTTTTCGGTAAAAACAGCTTGTAAGAATTCTTATACACTCACTCTACCTACACCCACCATGAGCTACGGGGACAGTCTTAACTCCAGCGCGTCATTTGGATGTATTCATTATTTCGTTCAACTTCTTTATTTACAAAACTCACAAATTCACAATGCGTAGAACTCGCATTTTGAAAAGATCCCATCCTCACGGCCAAAATAACCAAATCCATCAGCACTTATGTAAAATTTTATGTGAATAAATCTACTCAGCGCAAAGTGAAACATAATTGTTGAATTGGACCCCCACAATGGCGTACATTAATACGAGGGACGTCCGACGAAAATGTTTTTTGAATTGCCAATTTCATTTTTTAACAGTTTTGGTCCACTCTGTTTCACCCAGTTTGATATCTATGTCACAAATACCATGTCACAATGGAAAACGATCATCTATCCAGTTGTAATTTCACTTTTTTGCCACAGGATCGCACTGTTCAACAATAATCAAAGTCAGAGCCTGCCAAGTCATCTGGACACGCAAACCGTGCATGACACACACTATCATGACACAAGATGTCAATTCTATTCCCAGTCTTAAATAGTTATCAGTTCGTGTTATACACTGCTATGCGTTATTTGATCATCAGACTGCTGATAAATGGATTAAAATTGGAACGCCGCCACGTCCAGTGTCGTAATAAACATTTTCAGAAATACACAATTGCATCAACATACAGTGCTACACGTTTCTCATCAAGTCTTCTCACTGAATGTCGAACACCTCACACAAACGGCACATGACCCATGGCACTTCACCCCCGAAACGACGTTGTTCGCGGCCTTGTGACACAGTGAACATATAAACACGATAGAAAACCGTTTTGATTGACTTTTCGTACTTGTAAAGGAGGGATAGTAAATCAGACACGATGTTCCCTCCGCCTCGTCCAGTGTTGTGGTGCTGATCCAACACCTGTTCCTCTCCACCCATTAACTCAGACAGGAGCAATCGAAAACCGAACAGGTTCTGCTGTAATCGCCTCTGCCACTGGAGAAGTTTAATGAGACCATCACATTGTAACAAGCATGAACATTCATCGCACAATCAGATTCTGTATATCTTACGACAGAAAACGCCTAATGCTGTTGTGTCACCTTTTTGTAAATTTTGGTACGTTTCCCTAAACAAAGGGCACGCCCACAATGACGGCCAGCTCCACTGAGCACGCCCCCGTCCATGATTTTATCATATACAAAGCTGAGGGGAGGGCATGGTGGTTGTACTCCTAAGATTGAGTTTACTGTGGGAAGAAGGAAAAGAAGTTACTGCAGTAAGAACATCCTCTCTTACAGATACAAATACATGGGACTATATTTGAGGCTAAAGACCGCTGTGTAATGTGGTGGATTTTCTATTTAAGTTTCCTCTCAATGTTAATTCAGCCAATAGAATCATTATTGAATTCCTCATTTAAAGGTTGTGTGAAAATGTAGCACTCCGACTCTAAATCCGAGTGTAAATGATGCTGATGAAGATACAATGCATGTTTTCAATATTACATATTTCAGTACCCATTTCACATGGGAAATGTCACATTTAATGTGATGCCACAGCTTGACAAACAAAGTAAATTATTGTCTATTTGACATTAAGTACAAAACACATCTGTACTTTGGCCGACCTGCTGCAAACCATTTGGCTTGATTACAGTACATAGAGGACACTCTTATTTCTCCATTTTATCCAACTATCTTGCGATGGGCGTGTTCCCACTCTCTATTTTACGTTTTCTCACCCGTCAGTCCTGTTGTGTAGCTGTTTTGACTGTTTTTGAGGTATGATGAAGGGCCTGGAAAACAAGGGGAATGGATATGCTAAATCAACTTGCCAGTAAAAATATCAGTGGTTATTTTTGTGGTCTGTTTACAACATTTTTGTTTTGAACACACTACAATTGCAGACATATGTATGCAAATAAAGAATATCTTTTGAATCAATTCTGTCATTTGGTTTAGTCAAAAATCGGTCTAGGTCAATTACTTATACATATATAGGCGGGCAGAAAACAGGCAAGTAGATACGCGTAGCATCATGGACAGGCACAGACTGAGCGTCAGCAGCACTTGAATACACCACAAGACAAACTCTAACTGGCAGCAGGTGTTCTTGCAGATTGAGCGTTCAAGTCAACGAGGAGTGGAAGTCAAAAAAAGGGCGTGGGAGTAGCCCAGGGCACCTGACGAACACTACTTCTGGGCCAGGAGAACACTCCTCATGGACAGCCAGGCATCCTGACAGCCACAACCTGCTATCTCCTTGACATTTACTTACAGAGGTGACTTTATGAGTAGATTAAAGTCTACTTTATTGAGTAGATTATTAATTGTGACTGTCATTTGCTGTTGCTATTCAAGCCATTTGCTGTGTTCTACATTTCTTGGATCTCCTGTAGCGTATTTGTCCATTACAGTGACAACTGTATGGTATTGATAGGTTGTGAAAAGGGTCATAATTTAAGATGGACCATAACACCAAGGGGGAGATGGTTGTGTTACACTACTGGAATGGTAAAGTCCCGGTTTGTGTGATCCCTCAACATGCCTGAGCGCAACATTATCCCCTGAGCGCTGACATGTAAAATGTCCCCACAGATGGTATCAAAAATGCACAGAAGCTGGTTTTTGCATCATTTTACTCAGTCAGCACTAGATGTCCCCATGAGCATCTTGTAAAAATGTCTGGAATCACTCTTTCTTCTCTTGTGGTGCAGACATACTCTGGAGGATACGTATCACCTCTTGTCCAGGTCTGTATGAGCATTTTCCCTTCAAGAACACAGCATATATCCAAATTAATCTTATTAAGATCAGACTTAGTTTTGCTGTTAACATGTAGACCAGTGTCAGGTCCAGTAAATAAAGAGTCAACTCCCTCACTGAACGGATGGGTGCCCCACAGCACTGCCCAATGGTCATCCAGTCCAGTGGTGGACAAATCAGAGGCTTTAGAGGCCAACACTGCATGTCTCTGGTTATCAAAACCAAGGGTAAGGCTTGGGTTGGGAGTCGAGTGCTGTAGATTTTCTCAGAAGGTGCAGATTTCAAGATTGTTGATAACAAGAGATTTTGTAAAGAGAGGTCTTGAGGTCTTAGGAAACATGAATAGATGTTCACAATGGATGAAGGACATGCAGCTTGTCCTAGAAGAGACCAAAGATTTGTGAGAAGAAGCAATACAAATGAAAGTGCAGTATCTGGTAGCAGTATTTTACCAGAATACAGCTCAAGTTTACATGCCCTGTCTTAACATTCCCTGATTCAGTGGAAAAAAATGGAAATCCGGCACTCTAAAAGTACTTCAAATTTTTACACACAACGGCAGCAAGTGATGGCCGTGGACATTCACTTTTGGACGTTTTACGAATCACCTCTTTTAACCTGGAATGATAGAAATGATTGATACAGCTGAAAAAAAATTGGACAATTAGCCAAGACCATCTGTGGTCATGTGTGGCGCTGGAGTGATCCATGGCGCAAATTGATGACTTTGGAACTTGAACAACAAGCTGTCTCTATTTAGGAGGTGCATTAGAGCAAAACACACAAGCACAGTAATTGTATGTGGGTGCTGGAGTGACTCAAGATTCTAACTGAAAACTTGCATCTCTGGCACTGCAGCAGGCGACTAGCACTTTAATCAGGGTACTTTCACAGTGCAGCGACTGTTCCCTTGATTTGAACATTTCTCCTACTAGTCCACCGCCTGGATACAAGCATCAGCACCTCCATGTCTATTCCCATAGCAGGGATTTATTGGGATAACATGTACTGTACTTAACTGCTGTCAAGTCTGCTTCTCACAGAATGCCACAAGCGCAACATGTCTGCGCTCTCACTTTGGCTACCTACAATTTACCCTCCACTGTTTTCAACATATCGACGTAAAGAATTGTGGGAAAACTATCTCCACAACATTTCTCGTATCTCCGCCTGTGACAAATGCATGAATGCTTTATACAGGCGAGGGGGAGTGAAAGGTACAACATCTATGAACGCGAATGCAAAAGTGTAATTTTATGGGGTTGGACAGCTTGGATTTGTGCTGACTTGACTTCACATGAGCTTTGACGTGTCTTTTTTACGACAACACATTTCAACACAACATTGCGTGTGGCTTTTAGAATATTCATTGTGGGTTGGCTCATGGAATGTTGTGGAAAGTTAAACAGTGAATTCTCTTTGTTTCTGCTGTGGATTGTAAATGTCAGTGGAAGCAAGAAAATAAATCTTGCTCAAGCACTGTAGTATTAATGGGGACTGTTTGGAATGTTGGCACACCCAGAAAGCAAATCCAAAATCCATATTGTGATATTTGTGTCGACTCTTTCCAGGAAATCATTTTCCAAAGAAATTGTAAATGTTCACCCAGAGGCTGCTATGCTCCTCTACTATGCATAATGAGATGTTATCACGGTATGGCCACAATGCAGGAATGCACATGAATCACTCATGTAAATGGAAACGTGTGACTGGTTAGTGCATTAGCCATAAAGCAACAGAGATATTACAATGCAGTGCTGAATGAAAATTTGACGTTTAAGACAGATATGAGATTTTATCAAAATGTCATTGCACAAACATTATGGAAAAATCTGCAAACTGTCCTCTGCTCTGGCTCTGAATCACAGTATGACTAAGGCATCCTCTGAGAAATCATGCAAAAAGGTTTTTGAAGTTGTTGTGTGTAGTTGTGGACGTGTACTTGTGTTTCATATCACGCTGTGATTATGGTACCCTGTAGCGTGTGGCGGTGTGAATGGAACTGCGATTTCACACCAACACTACAAAAGTCCAGTAATAAGGATATGTTTTCCCATCCGTGTCTGTCTATATTTGGGGGCTTGTTTTGCGTTGTGTTTTTCTCTGTGTAAACTAAGCTTGTGCATGGCTGCGAAGAACTTCTTTGTCTTGAAAGAGAAGTGCTGCGAGCTGCCGCCTCTCTTCAGGCACAGGGGATGCCGCAATGTGTGTGCTTGCTCAAGGTGTAAATTGAAGCTCTAGGACTGAGAGCAGCTTTTTACGCGATACCTTAGAATACTAATGGACGGTGTCTCCATAAGATGTAGTATAGATTCATTACTGTGGCTGAACATTTTCTTGTCTGCAGCGGGATATTTTCTGTTTACAGCCAAATGAAACAAGATATAATTATTTGAGGTTATTGGTTATTGTGAGTGGGTATTTGATGTCTCTGTAGCTGGCATGACTATAAGAAGAATGACAAATGTAGCTGAGGACCATGTCACTCAGTGGCCAGATGGTGAAAGAGGTCAGACAGGATCAGACAGGATCACCTAGCACAGTTCACACGGACATGGGGCAGATCCCTTCTGAACACACTGAACTGCACTGTGACACGGGTGCTGATGGGGTTTTGTAGGTTTATGTGACCTACATTTACAAGTATTCAGCTGTATCAACGGGCTATAAACAGAGACTGGAATTCTAGAAAATGCTATTAAACAATGTTTGAGGCGAATCTTTTCTCAGCAAAGGTACTTAGGACCTTAAAACCACTATAAATGCATCTGGCCCCATTGTTGTAATCTAGGGGTTAGTTTTTTAAAGGATTTAAGAATAAGAATAAGAGGAGTGGTTCTGGTTTTGGTGTTATGTTTATTTTATGGTTTTATTTTGTTCTTTGTCCATCTGTTGTAATTGGCTTTCCATATACATTATTCATATATTGCTCGCTACTTCGATGCCATATTTTCAAGCTGTGGTTGGTAAAGCTGAGTGATTAAAATGCAAAAGCAAGTCCAAGACCAGAGACTGCATGTTGACCTGCTCTCACCTTGTATTCATGTCAAACAACAATCTCACGCTGAATTCCTCATTATCGCCTGCACACTGGGAAGTTGTGCTCAGTCAAGAATATCTACGAAAACCATCTTCTTCGCCTCTTGGATAACTTCTATGGATACCTGTAACTGCAAGGACGGGTACAACTCTATAACATTGATAGATATGGCGTTGATGAAAACAGGTCAATGTAAGGGAATCACTTGTTCATTTCACCGTGGTCTTTGCGTCCAAATTTAAGTGGGCACTCAACCTATTGAGTGCAGCTGAATGTATTGCTGATTCTCGATTGCTGCCCGCTGCTTTCAGCATTCATATCAAGAGTGTCATGCAGAGGCCTGGTGCCACAGTTGTTGTCCAGTTTAAGAGAATTGTTCGGGTTTTGGATTGCCACCACAGACAAAATGTCTTATCCATACACCTTAGTCATTTGTAAATATAGTGATAATGCCGCAGATACAGAATTTCATTTACCTGTTATCCATCTTTTACTCTATCAGCCCATGGATAGGCAACAATAACAAACAATCATATTTCAGGTTTGTTAAAAGTCAATGGGGACAACAATAAGCAGGGCCAAGAATATATAAAAACCTGTAATCACTGTTTTTTTTTCCCTAGGTCGTCACCATCTGTGGCAACTGCAAGCTGTGTGTTTCTCAGCCATGGTTTGTTGCCTTGGTTTTTGAGATTATCCTGCTCAAAAATCAATATTTTCAGTGATTTCACTTAGTATATGCAGGTTGTTAAAACACACATGAAAAAAATGTTTTTCCAATCAATGGTTGTGCTGATGGAAATGCTGAAATTTGCATGCAAGCATATCTTTTTTTTAAACAATGTTGCTGAATCTGTACCTTATTCAGAGGCAGAGCTGCATTAATGTAAAGAGGTTGTGCTGAAGGCCTTACTTCAGAACTTGGATCCCAAGCATTGTCACTTTCTCAAAGTAAAGATGAGGAAAAAGTAAAGTGGGAGCCATATGCTGAGTCCTAATGCAGCAGTCAGACTGAATATACACCAAGTTGACACTGCAATCTGGAGCTATGTGCGACACGGCACAGTTAAACAGATAATGAAATGAGAAACTGGTCACGTATCACATCTGCCTGCTGATGCCACACACAAAATATGTCACAATCTATTACGCTCTCCACACACGAGCACACATACAGGGAGAGGGGGACGAAGTGGGAAACAAACAAACAAATCGACGCAGTTGAGCGGAATGGACCCTGAAGCTTCTTGCAAATGTAACGCACATGCATATAAAACCCATCAGACAATGTGCCTACATGCATGTGGTGTATTTGTCAACAAATCCACACACCGCAAGTATGAATTGCATTCTCCACCGCCGCGGCACATATACATGCAACAGAGGTAGAAGGATTTCAACTCTCTTCACCATGCATTACAGCCATTGCAGTAGCACAGAGGCGCACGGGCTGTTGTGAAAACAGACGTGGCAACAAAATCTCTGGATCGGGCCAGAGAATGTCAAGGGAGTGCCTCTTCTTATCTGCTTTAATAAATCCTGCAACAACTTCAATTTGCCACAGCAGTGGCACATTGCACACACAGTATATGCTGAATATGGGATGACACATTGCTTTCTCCTCATGCAATTTCTTGACAACTGCAGAGCATTAATGCTCACCTAAGGCAAATATCTTGCTCAGAAATGATCATTACCTGTACTTTGTTTTGGACTGTTGGGATTTGTGTGTGCTGGTTCTGAGATTAGTTGTCCATCAGATGAAATAGGCGATGCAAGTTTATTCAAAGTTTTCTTCCTTTATTTGATTGAGAAAATTGGTTGTCTGTTTTAAATCATTCTCTCACTCGGAGATTGTTGATTGACTGTCTAATTGAATCCATAGACAAAGTGTGTGTACTGAACAGAGATGTTTTGGCACCAAATGGTCGTTGAGGGACATGCCAGATGGACAGGGTGACACAAGATGGGACATTTTGACATATGTGATTCTGACATGGGCAGAATTGCAAAGACATTCCTTGCAATAGTAAGCAGAGAAAGGAAGCTGTGGATAGGGTTCAGTAACTTTGTCTCTACTTCAACTCTGTTTTCTTGGTGAAGTGGACTGAAGTGTAATGTTGTGTTACCTCTTATCAGCACTGGCTGCAAGCAAAAGGCACACCTCTTTTTTTACCTTGCATCCCAGGAAATTTCCATTTGGGACTTTCGGTGTTTTGAGATGCTTTTGAGGAGCGAGGTGCTCAAAGTAATGCCCTCTGGCAATTTTACGACCCACTGTGCCCAAGATTTGGTGGTAGTTTATGTTTGGAGTGATTCCTTAATTGTTTGCTCAGTTCTGGAAAATAACCAAACAAAACTGAAAAGATACCCTGGATGTCAATGCATTGCTTCGTATATGACTACTGACATATGCTATATGGAATCTTCCAATATACAAGATGAAAAATCTGCCAAGATTACCTCAAGCAATAATAGGTTGATCTGGTCTGAAAACGATTTGAAAAGTTTGAATGTCATAAAAGGTCACATTTTAATACTTTTGGCTCATGGCATGCAGAAAAGGTGTCTTCGAGGCATCAGTGGCATACCTCCATGCAGGTGGAGGGGAATCCTATGTCTTCTTTTCAAATCACGGGCCGTTTCCCTAAATGTACAGTCTATGTTGCAGCATCAGACTCTGATTAATGTTGCGGCAAGGTGTCGTTTTGTCACCTGCAATAGTAGATTGCTTTTCTTGTCCGACGATGATTTCCCTTGTGCTATTTAAACGTCTCTGAGGGAGCTTGGGAGGAATGAAGGACGGGAGGGGGATACACATGACGAACAGATTAACCACAACAACAACAAGAAAATCTCCATTCCCTCGGTCTTAACCCTCGTCACTTCTTGGGTTGCAACACTGTCAAAATCCAACGTACTTAGCGTTGGCACGATTTGGGGGTTTGTGGTTTTGATGCGCCAGCGAATCTATGTCCTCGGATTGGTGCATCCGTCGCTTTGCCACTCCCCCTTGCGTGATCGCATGTAAATGTGCGGAGCGGGCGCGGAGGTGAGCTTGGGGCTGGCGGCTCCCGCCTCTGAGGCTCACTGGAGACGCGACAACCAGCGAGACTGCATCGCCGTGCGCGCTCCGGAGCTGTCCACATTCCCGTGGTGCTGAACTCCAGACCCGCCTGTCTACCCGACCGCACCGCCTGGCCGCGTCGGTATTTTGGGAAAGGATTAATAACCTGAGCTGTGACCGCTCAGAGAGACAACTTCTCCCCCTCTACATCCTGGAAATAACGCAACGGTAATCGCCGGTCTGAGCGGACTCAGCTCGGCGGCAGTAGTTGGTGGAGAAAAGTTGCTGTCCTCATTTAATCGCATATCACGCTTGGATAATTCAACTGGATGGTTGACGTCTGGACACACAGGTAACCAGCTGTGATTTTTGGAGTGTGCGTTCTTCCGAAGTGGGTAATCCAGCCTGTCCGGTCGAAGGGCGACTGCCAGAAAGCTTATCCCTCGTCACCGCCGGCACGCAGCAACTACTTCTCCGATAAATCCAACTGGTCACTTTTCTCGGCACAATATTACCTTTCTCCTTTTAAATTCAAATTCACCTCACGCGTCGGCGTTGATTTCAGTTTACTCGTCACACAGTCGTGATTAGAATTATTCTGGTTGCATCTGTAAAGTTAGAGTGAATGTGCCGTCCAGAAAACAATAAACTGAAAATCCAGTCCTTGCGTTGCAAACGACCAGAAACACGCCTCGTTGCCATCAGGGCTTTTAATCATCTCAATTGTATTGAGTGTATTTTTCACATGAGACGCTAATCCTTGATTGAAACCGTTAGCATCGAAGGGATTATACTTTTGTTTTTCATCTTCTACCCAAGCGCTTGGTGCATTTGAGAGTGTATTACGGGCTATTGCGCGGTGGATGGCCTCATTAATTGTGTCGTTTGATGGTACCGAACGTCCTGGCTTCATTCGCAACGGTTGCAGATCGAGCCGAACCTGTGGTGACTTTATTAAATTCACTATTAATCTGTGCGAGGATGGTCTCCAGGGGCCGCGTTCCTGGAAATAATGGGAGCGCACTAGTCAGAGAGGAACCGTGAGCTAGCAAGACCGAAAAAAACAAAACAAAACACATAAGTCTTCAGCTTTTGAGTGTTACTTTAAATGTGAACAGCAAGGACACATGCTGCTACCCATAGAGTAACGTTGCGAGTGAATTTTCTCAGTTTCACATGAGTTGTGTCCTAAAGGGAGACAGGTTTTGCTGATTTCTTTTAAGAGCAAATACCAGATCTGTTCCTTTGTGGCCTGAATACAACCTGGTCAGATTGAGATGTTTTACTCTAATAGGTAGGCAAAGAAAAAATATCTGACTGACATAGTACAATTACAGCTCCTCTTACATTGTCCATTGTAAATTTGTTTTGCAGCCAGGAGATTCATCCCATTGTGATTTCTGCTCACTCAAGTCCCCTCACCACACCTATGACACACACACACAACCGGCCCTTGCAATACAACTTTAGCAGCTGTAGTTGCACAATGCGGCAACTTCATCGTCAAGATGCCCTCAAAAGCAGATAATTCTATCTTTGAATTAGTATGAGAGCATCTCCCTGTAAAGCTAGCCTCATTAAACGAGTTTCCATCTGAATGTTCTCACGGCTTAGGTAATGTATCATTCAAATCAACAATGCCTTACACATTGATGTGACCCGCTGGATATTTGGGTTGCACTATGAATTAGCTTACTTTCTTGTAAGATGGTTAACTACAGACATGGTATGACAGTACTTGTTATTGGACTTTTCCAACCTACCATTATAGCTGGTTTTATTTCAGACATTTTTCTAGAAAAGCCACCATGTTTTAAAATGAGAGTATCTAGCTGTCAAAATGCCAAAAATAATTCAGCTATACTACCGTGCTGCGATGACATGCTAAATTAACAAAGTACAATCTGGCATGTAGGCTGATGGAAAGGCCGTATTACAAGCGCCACCTGTCTGAAGATCTACTCCGTTTTTTGTTTGTCCCCTGAGGATTTTTCAAGCAAGCATAAGGTTTTTCTGAAACTGCCACCACACAAGTGCATGCAAATGTGTCGGTTCACCTTTGCAGTTGTAATTACTCACTGTATCAATTGCACTAATGAAAACTTCAGGCTTCCGGCCAGTCAGTGGGGGTTATTGGTCTGTTCTTTTCTTGAATTCACCTCGGACTGTTTTTCAGAGCCAGCCTCTATTACGCCAAACAGTTCCTGAGACTGTTTGTTGTCTTTCACCGTCAGGCCATTTCTATCTGCAGGTCATGGGTGTCATTCCACAGCTTGTCACATTTGAGAAGCAATTTTCAGAATAATTACTATTCATTCAACACATTGCCCCAAAAGCTGTGTTTTAATTTGTCCTTTGACAAGCACATGAGATGTTTATTGAGCCGATGCATCTGTCAAAAATCAGTCCAACTGACCTCGCTGACATCACTGCATTTCCATTTTATCCCCCTTTCTCCCATTCTTAGCTGAGCTCTTCCCACTGCCAACACTCATCTGTGTCTCCCTGCCTGTTTGTTGTTTCCCATCTGTATGTTTGAAATGTTTATTGTGCAGTTGGCCCGCACACAGAGATGTGTTATCGTGCTGCCATGTTGGGGAGAGAATACCCCTCAACATACGAGGGTCTCCCGGCCAGTAGGGATTATGTTTGAAGACATGAAAAGCTGTTTCTCGTCTGTTGTGCTCCTTTCATTTCTCTTTCATCAAATTTTGCTCTTGCTGAAAGCGCACCAACACATAAAATTGCCTGTTTGGATGAGGATTCTTACACTGCAATTGTATAATTGTTGTGTACTGAAACCAGCGATACGGGAGTCGAAAGTGTTACTGGTTATGGATTGAAGTCAAAGGGGAGCATATCTCCATTGCGTCTCGTTTCCTTCCGTTTGTTTCAGAAATCAATTTGAGGCAGTGTCATCTCACTCTTCATACTGCGCTAAATTACTGGAGCATATCCTCCTGCCCTTACTGTCTTGATTCAAATTCAAGTGGATTTTTCTCACTTGTCATTGTCATAAGCCATTTCACCCCAGCAAGGTAGAACTCAACATTTCACAGCAACATTGGTGGCTAAGGCTGTCTGGACCAACAGGATCCTTTTCTGTCTGTTTCATTGCTCTTTGGCAGATGGTCAGACCGACATAGACGGTTCACAGACCTGTCCCGTGAAGGTCAATAGGCTCTACTTTACTGTAGTTATCATCACGATGTGCTGTGAACGGGCTCAAAGCAAGCGCTCCTTTTGGATCAACGTGTTTGACGTGGTGTGAGAACTGGAAAGGAGCTGTTTCTTTGGGATGGACAACATGTGCCGTAGGAGATCTCATCATGTGGTGCATTTGAACTGCTTCGATGCCTGTTTATTGTGCACTAGTGCTTTTGGCGCAGCAGCATTGTTCTGGGCAAAGTACAGTAGATCACATCGCTGATTACATAATGATTGTTATCAAATGGAAAGCCTTTTGCCTCTGAGAGGCTTTTCCCAGCTGTGCTGTTGTAGCAGCCAGCACTTCATCCACGTCGTTCCAAAGAGTCTATAAATTATGTGCCTGCAGACGAATAGTCAAGGTCTTTCCCGTCACTGCCTCAAACACTCTGTCACATGAGCTGTGGGCTTTAAATTTCCTGAATCAATATATTAATGGATTAATAAAGTATATACATAACTACACAAATGTGGAAACTGCCATTATCATGAGAGACTGTGATGTGAGCCCTGTGATGTGCAAAGTCACAATTGTTGGATCCTTGGCACACAAGACTCATAGATCTAGAGTTTTCAGTGCCTGCACAGTTATCTGGTGATCCACAGAGAGAATGTCTCGTCATCTTGTCTTGTTATGCTTTTAATCAGTAGTCATGTGAAGTGTACTTAAGAATTGTTAGAATCCCTTCATTTCCTCTTTGCAGATATTCTGAGCATTGATAAATAATGCAAAGCCTCTCAGAGGTTGACTTACTTCAAATTTTCATATGGTAAAAACTGACAGCCAGAGACTGGTCATAGGATGGGATCGAGCACCTCTTGGAGCTCTGCTTCAGAAAGATCAAACGCACATTATATGATATTTGAAAAACTAGAGTCCCCTTACACATTCCAAAAAATCTTTTGATGCTTGCCAAATCTCACCAGTGCGCATGGAGAAGTAATGGAGTAGAAGAATACCACTTGCAAGTCTAGCAGTTTTACTTGCTGAAGTATAGTATTTGAAAATGTTTACTTGGACAGTTGTGTTTTGTCATTTATAATGACCAGACAGACAGACAAACAAAATATAATGTTAAAAATCGACACCATGAAACTTAGGGGAAAAGGTGTTTGTCCGGACGCTGCTTTCAGGTAAACATTTAATTCCTGTGAATCAGAGATGATGCACCTCATTTCCATTTCCAACATAATGAGGTAGTATATATAAACTACAACTGGATAAAAGACTGAAGATATACTCAAACTAAATAGAATCTGCAACACAGTACAAATTGAAAACTGATCACTGCGGGGGTCAAAATGGCAGGATTTGATTGTTAGAAAGCCATGTGTGACCCTTTAGCCACATCATCTGCAGTGCTGAGAACAAGCTGCCTGCAGAGTCAGAAGCACATCAGGGACTCATTGTTTCTGTGATTGACCCGCTGAATCCTGATTGCCCTCCCTCTATTCGCCACGTTTGCACCACCTCAGACACTGTAAATCTATGCAGCCATTCCCACACGGTTAACATCGCTGGCCTTCTCCCAGAATTTGAATCTTTATTATTGTCAATTGGAGCACTAATGAAATCCTTACAAGGTGAGAATTGAAAAGACAGAGCGTTTTGTATAGCTTACTTTGAATTCATGTAAAGGACCCTCAGGATCATTGATATTCCGCATTTGAAAGTTTATCTGCCTCAGAATTGATGTACTACTTCAATTCACCGCTTGCTCCCACGGTTAAGGGAAAACTTTCCTTCACTCAGTAACATATGTGATCGCACATTCAAACAGTTAACAACTACCCCTAAATTGTCAAATACCCATCGAAGAAATACATCTTTATCTATGAGGATTTACTCCCACAGCTCCAAACACAGCTGGACTGTGCATGGTTAACTGAACAAGACATAAATTGAGATAAGAACCATGCAAAGTGAGGCTGCACTTATTTTTGTCGGAACATACCAACATCGTGCACAATAAACTCACTACTAGGTTAACTGTGACGAGAGGAGAAGTAACGCCTTCAGAGTTGCAGGTGGTCACATTTTATTTGTTGTGGTAGATAACAGTTTGACACAGGATGAAAAGACCTCATAGCAACAGTGAAGGACAGTGAATTATGTCATCAAGACATGTAGTTGATAAGTTGAAACCAGGCTCTGTCTACGGCAGCATGTGTTGTCTGGTAGCAAGGACAGGCACGGTTGGTATCTTCTTGACATTTTTGACTGTTTCCTGCATAATGAGTCTGGGAGGTTGGAACAGCAGAGTCACCCGAGCAGGAGTTGCTACTTTTCGGATAGCCAGTCCCCTCCTCAGTGCATCAATTCTTATTATCTTTCCTCGACAGTTGTTGATTGATTGATGACTGACTGATGTTTAATCCCAAAGGTATATCTTGGACAAGTGAGCATCAACCATATAATGACAAAAAACTGGGGTCAAAAACAATTAGCACCTAATGTTGTCGTATTCATATGATCAGTAAATCCACCTGCAATTTGACACATTTTGATACGTATTTTCTATACGTCAGGGGTCACCATTGCAGGGCACCTAAGGTGCCCGTGAGGCATGTTTGAAAATGTTGGGCATGTTCTTAAATGTAGGTAATGGTTACCATTGACATATGAGCAGCCTCTTCATACAGTATTACCTCTACTACAGCTACTGTTATTATTATCGTCATCATCAGTGCCCACGAAGTTGCTCTCATTGAGATCGATAGGTTACCAGCATTATCCTCTCACTTAGCTCCCTTTTTGTCACTTTGGTGCAGCTGAGTGATGATAATACAGACACCCCTCCTGTATCCGCAATCTGACCGGGGTTATGTCCCCTCACCAGAGGACAAGGTCAAGGTGTACTTGTCCTCCCCCACTCTGGGTAAGGACCTAGCCCCTACATAGAGTAGGCAGTTCACCTGTGTGTGGTTGAGAGGGTTGGTCTCAGATTTGGTGGCTTTATCCTCGTTCACAACAGCTACCCAGTGCGCTCTGAGCTCAGCCATTGAATGCAAGAGGTCACAGACAAATCAGGACGTCATCATCCGCAAACAGCAGTGATGCCAACAGTATACGAAATACTACAGTTTCCGTTCCCCCTGCAGATTTCTTTGAAACAATGTCTGCAACAAACTAACAACTGGGAAATGAGAAAGCTTCACACCTCACATGTCATCGACTATCTAGCGATAAATACTGATGAACAATAATTGTTTTCATCCCTGACACATCTTCCACACCATTGAAGAATTCCATCGTCAGCATGCGTGACGCTGTCTAAAACAAATAAACACATGCAAGTGTGGCATATTACCCCAGTGGATGCCGCGTTATGTACAATAGTTGGTGCTTGCCACAGTTTGTTTGCAAACGGGACTGCGATGCAGAGATGGAGATGGCAAAATGTGCTAGTAGGACAGATGGAGGCCAACTTTGATGTAGGTGTGATGAATTTTGACCGAGGCTGCAATCAGAGATAGAAAAAAAAACAAAAGAAATGACTCATATGGTCTGCCAACAGGATTGTGGAAAAGCCTGGATCACTAGCTCTCGCTTTGGTATTGCAGGATTTATTTCTGTTCTCATTATTGTTCTTTGAATAAAGAGCACTGAGCTGTTTTCATGTGTTTTCCCAGTCTGACCTTTGAAATCACATCAGATAAACTATTAAACACTCAATGAACTAATGAAAAAAACAATTTTGTTTGAATTTTTATAGATAATAAAATATGTCCTATATAATATCTTCTATGATATGAAAGATAAGATAAGATAGGACAGGGTTGGAAAGGATAATACAATGTATGGGTGACTCTGCACTTCCTGTGTATCTCCACATATTAAAATGTAAGAGTGGTTTCCCTTTTCTTTTAATGAGGACATTAATTACACCTCAGTAATTCTTGCAAGTGTGTGATGCCCTCAGAGTACGACCAACTGTGATGCAAAGAGATTGTATTTCACAAAACAATTATCTGGAAATGTATGCATTCGTTGGCTAAATGTGAGTGACCTCCATAGTGACGCTCAATATATCACAGTGCTTATGGTGAGACATTAGGCAACTCTGAGAGTCGCTCTCATTTGGGTGTGGTCCAGAATATTTAACGGGGGAATTTAGTTGTGCCAGGTGTGAAAGTCTGCTTCTTTTGTCCATGCTGTTTGGCTGAGATGATGGAATTAAAGTCCTTCAATTGAAAATGGCACCACATATAAAAAGAAGGAGGCATTTCAAAGCATGTCTTGCAAAACTTTTTAAACACTGTTCTTTGCTTTAACTTTTTTTTTTCTGTTGAGCTGTAACCTGCTCATTATTTTGTTGTAGAAAGGTAGGCTGTTAACATTGCTGTGACCTGTTTGAAGCAATAGTGACAGCAGTGCAGAGCTGCATAGGAGCTGTATGGACTTCATTGAACTTCTATCATGTCTTCTGTGGCAACTTGTGAATACAAAACAAAGTAGGATCTAGTCATTTCTGCTGCAATGGCACTGATTCACATTTAGACCCCCAGGGTCGGCCTCTAGCTTATTCCTGGGTCTTGCAATCATTAAGGAAACTGCAGCAGAACCCAAAGGTCATCACCGAGTTAGACTATTCTGGAAACGTCAGCTAAATACAAAAAATGTAAATGTGCCCTCCAAAAGTGGAGATTACGAGAAGACTAAAGGCTGCACAAGCAGTATCTTGAGTGGCTGTCAGTATATCCAGCTGTCGGCACAGCTGGGGGTCTGCAGAGGAAGTGCTCTCATAGCAGAAAGCCTGTATATCCTCTCACCAAAACATATCATTATGTCATCAAAGACGAATCACCAGTTATTTTGACCTGATGCAACGGTAGGCAATTGTCTGTGATTGTCCGCTACCACTTTGTTGCTCAAAAAAGACGCAATGACAGATTCACAATTTAAAAAAAGAAATCAATCTCAGCCGAAGAGAGATCACATTTCTAAAGATGGCTGTTGACACATACCTGCAATTTGCTACTTCACAGATTACAGATGAGCACAGGTAACCGATTGTCCAGCAGAGGAATTATTGGCAGTAAAAAAGGTTGTGACTGATCCACAGATAATCGATACCATGTACATTTTGGATTGCTGGCAAGAAGACACATCTATAAATGTAACAAATTGTCCACATCAATAACGCACTAAATCACTTGTCCATCTCAAAATCCAATTTGTGAGCATTTTCACAATCTGAAAACGCCTGTAGTTGTCCAGGTAGGGGATGTCATTCCCCTGCTGCTGCGCCTTACATTATTGACAGATTAGAGGAAATTAGTAACCTTTTTTTTCTAGCAATGCCTACTAGAATTGATAGGAAGCATTTTGGAAGCCATCCATTTCTCATGGGTGTTTGTCGTGGAGGTCACAGGGTAACTGGATTCTACCGCACTGTGCACTTACGAAAGGGTCAGTGAGACAGCCAGTCCCGGTCAACAGTTGTAAATGGATTAACTTCAAATGAGCTCACTTTTAGTCTGTGCTACACGGCTAATGTATCACCCGTGCAGCCCGGCTGACAGAGCTGTAATTAACAGCTTCGGTGTGGAAAGCATGGAAATGAATCCAGTTTGAGTCACAGCAGAAATCGATCCCAAACAAGCACACCAAAATCCACCAACGTTTTCTGAGGATATTGGATACCGATTCTTTCCTGCCAGTATTTGGAGGAGCTGCCAGTGCTCACTTTTTATTTATTTTTTGCAGCATATATACCTGCAAGATTTACAGCACAAAGAAACCTCCTGAGACCCCATATTTCGAACCACGAGATTGGTGAAATTTAACTTGTGGTGACATTGAGATATCTTACGCATGTGCATTTGTATCTTGTTCTATTAGCTGTGGTTTAAAAATATTATTTGCTCTAAGAAAAAAAAGTCATCTCATGACTGCACAGTTGGCTAGCTCTAAAGTAGATATGTGGTGCTTTGCCCAAGGGCGTGTCAGCAGTATTTTCTTTTTTCCATTACTACCCCTGTACTTCAGTCTGCAGTTCATCTAAGCTGGTCTGAAAATTTAAGCCTGCAACCTCACATTTACCAAGCAGTGTCTCTTACCTCTAGGCTACCGCACCCTGTTTTTATGAACCCACTCACAAATTTATTAAGTCGCTCACCTACTCCTCTGAAGAGAAGGATACAGTGATGTGCTGGAGTCCGCCGAGTTTGTCTGCTTCACAAAGGGATTTTTTCCTGCAGAGAAAACTGTCAGAAAATTAAGAGCAAATCGTTTTCTTGCTCTTTGGTTGGAATTCTTTTAAAATGATATTTCATCCGATACTGAGCTCAAAGTCAATGCCATTTGTAGGAGTACTCAACAGGGATATGAAATCAACACTATCTCCCTAGATGTATTCAAGCCCTCCATCATGCGACAACCATTGGGGATGGGATGGGGTACATCAGTGATGTTGTCATTTGAAGTCATTGAACATTCAAGAGCTTTGAGCTTTTGAGAGTCCTCTGCCAGTTTGCAGTGTGATACATCGGAGGGGAGCCAGATCAACAATGGCACAGTGGCATTGCGGCTAAATCAGTTGAGAAACAGAGGAAAACTTGAATTGAAGTCACCGCACAGATTCTATTGCTGCCTTCAGATGTAGCCTGGAGAAAAACTCTGGTCACCCAAATGAGCTGATCTGAACATGGAAATGCTGGTTGACGTGTAGGAGGAGGTCTTACTCCTGCAAGGGATGTGTTCATTGAAGCATGTGGCAACACACGGTTGAAAAAAGAGAGGAGAGGCCATTTATCTTCCAGTTCCCCAAGTTCCCCGTTCACTGACCTTGCTGCATATTTAAATAAACTCAGCTGAGCCTCCAAAGGAACTCTGGTTTACAGGGCAAACTGGGAGCACAAATATGCTCTAGCCAGCTGAAACGGAACTATGTGCCCCTGGTGCAATCCAATTTCACACATATATACAGGTGGGCGAGCCATTTTTTTTTTTTTTGAAGAAAGGACCACGAATTGGTGGAGATGATAATTTGTTCCAGGAGGCCAAACTGAATGAATTAATCAACTTGAGATAAAGTGAGTCAACTGGAACAGACCAACTTCTCCTCAAATCGTGCCGAGAACACAGTATGCCACCGGCTTGTAACAACACATATGTTATTGCATGTTACTACATTATAACACATATATTCACACTCTCTGTTAACAGTTCTTCTCTTTATTGTGACATGCACCTAGGGTAGGGCTATATGCAATTATGTTGTTCATTGAACTTGCTCTACGTTGTTATGACAAATAAATCTTAGGTCTAAGTCTAGGTTTATATGAATTTGAGGGCATCTCAAGAGTTATGATTATGGATGTCCGATATTGGCTTTTTTGCCGATATCCGATATGCCGATATTGTCCAACTCTCAATTTACCGATACCGATAACAGCCGATACCGATATGTGCGCCGGTAAACGCTTCAGGAGCGCATTTTTCAGTGTAACTAGCACTATTTCAGTGTAACATAAGCATTTTTGTATTTTTATCGGTTTTTATTTTATCGGTTTTAAAGCAAAAAAATACGATACTGATATTTCATTTTCATGCTAATATCCGGGCCGATAATATCGGTGGGCCGATATTATCGGACATCTCTAGTTAAGATCAAAACTCACTTTCGTACTGTACTTCCTCAAGATTGTCTCATCTTCAGCAGATTAGTATGAGATCAAACAGCAGATGGTTTTCATGTAGTACATACAGTATATAGCACCAGCTGCGTCTTGAATGCTATACATACAAAACACACAAAGAATGCATATTTTCATGCGGCAATGGCTTTTCTGGTTGCAACACCCACGGCATACTGGTTTTGTGTAACACAGAAGAAAGCAAGACACTGTTAACACAACATGATGCTTAGGCACACATTGCATTGCTTCCAATGATTTCCACCATATGCGTTGCTGTTCACCCAAGTATTTGCCACAGAGTCTGAAAATACTAACTGATGCTAGTGGATATATTTGGCAGGAAATGAGCACCAGGATGCATTAGACTGTTGAAATGCTGCTTTACCCAATCAGAGCGCCCAAACTGCAATCACACACAAATCTTTTGGCAGGTTGGAAAACCATCCTTCTTCTGATTGAACAAAGGTGAAGATGCTAATTTGTGAACTATTTCTCCATTTCCCTGAGTTCCCTGAGAAGAGTGAGGCGAGTCGATGTCTCAGCTGGCAAAATTGAGTGCTTGCCACTGAAAGCTTGTTTGTATTGTCCTCAGATAAGTTGTAACTCTTTTCACAATTTTAGTGATACCTCCTGGGCATCTGGAATCAAGGACAACAAATGAAAACAAATTTTCTCTAAAACCAGTGAATTATCTGGGTAGCAACATCATCTATTCTATCAACACCCACTGATGTGGATTGTTGATGCACTTAAGCTGCTTTGCATTGTGCTGTTCTGAGCTTCCCCAGGGAGTGCATTGTGACTAGATGACTTTGAAGCTGGTCGACACTGAAAAAAGATCACGCACCCTCAGCAAAGCCTGGATAAATAACTGCAAACAAAAAGATTTCCTGCATTTTACGCTGTGGGGGAAAAGAAAAAAGAAATCTCATACCTGCCAACATTCTGAAGTTGCAGTCACAGGATTATGATAAAAGCGTCTTCGAATGCCATTTCAGCACTCAACAGGTTGTGAGAGCAGTTTGCAAAAATGGCATTTAAGGAAAAGATTCAGCACAGCACTTGTCTGAGGAAAACTGTCGATCCTGCAGAACTGGGCAGCATTCTTGTTCCATCATGGTTCAGACATTCTTTCGGTATACTGTATGTTCCCACTGAGCACATCGTCGGATTGTTTATCTGATAACATCAACGTAAAATGCCCTGGTGAAATGAATACTCAACCAAATATGGTGTGACGGTAAGTCACATCGGTCAGTGCTGGCAGAAAGTGAGCACTGATGTCTGCATGGGCAAGTTTCTTCGTTTGACCTCTGGTGGCTGCTGTGGGCAGCCTCACCCACGGGATAAACGCATTCTAGTCTACAAAGAGAAACGTTTTTGTGAGGCTGTACTAGAGGCTGTTTGGATTTTCAGAGCACTACGTTGGTGGGTTTGGATGTCTTTCATAAGTTTGAAATACAGCATTATACAATGTATCTAAGTTTGTGTGGCGATGAGGCTTTGCTGGTGCAAAGAATCAAAACACAGCACAATCAGTTAGCCTGACCCACAGAGAGACAGGAAGACATCATCATAATGTCATGCAGTCAGTTGTCAATAGATTTGACCACTGACTTGTGGTGTGGTTGATGGCTGGTGAGGCGCTGACCTAATCACAATCTGATTTTTAAACATCAACCCTGGAGAGGAGCCGATTCACCATTTGTTTGGCAGCAGTGAACAGACTATGTTTTACAATGATTTTATAACGCAAATCACCAAATAAATATAACCATTTACTGGATACATTTTTTTTTCATTTTACTATTTTTTTCTCTCCTTGACAGGTGAGGCATGGCCTCCCTTGCCTCCTCTGACTGCACGGCACTGGAGGTGACCGATTAGAAATGTAACTCTTCATGGTTCAAATATACAGAGACAGATGAGTGCACGTCTGACATAAATCACACTGAGGAAATAATTTGATTCATTTGATTACCTTGTCTTTTTCCCAGAGCCCGCACACACTCACAAAGACTGTCGATGGTGTTGCACTCACAGCGCATTGTGCTGCGAAATGTGCTGAATGAAAGGGGCGGTGTTGTGGAGGGCATATGCCTGCTTGTCAAGGCTTGATTCATTGTGTACACAACGGGAATTGGTGGTGTTCATTTGAAAGTCAATGCCACAGCTTAGGTGTGCTCGAGGGGATTTGAAACTGTGAAGTACAAGTTATGATGACACTCCCTGGGGAGGGCGAGACATCCCCATGTTTCTTTTGCAGATTTTTTCCAGCCAGAACTCACACAAGCACTCGAATGTACACATGGTCGCTCTTAAAAGTACATTCCATTTCAGTTAAAAGTTACTTGCACTTGCACAAATGAAAAAAAGGTAGCGTGAGGTCTGTTAGATTAAAACAGATAGAGTCCATGACAGAATTTAAAAGAAGCAATGCATGTGTAAATTCTAAATCATTTTCAATGTGAGGATGACTAAACAAGCAATTTTACCATAACTGGATCATACATCCATCACTACATGCTTTTGCATAGGTTAATGATTTAATTTAATTTGGCCCTTTAAACCATCCTTGAGTTTGCTTGTTTTTTTTGTTTTTTTTTCTCTAATGCCGGTACAGTCATGATGTCGGTCTTAATTTATTTATTTATTAGGTGTATATCTCGCACATATATCTCAGTAGCATTTGCTCATTTTATTAGGTGTATATGTCGCACAGTGTCATAGAGAATGTAGTGCATTAATATTCCATGCAGCACCAGGACATCGGACACAATGGTTTTTTTTCTTTTCTTGTTTCTTATTGTTCCTGATGGGGATACAAAGAGCAAAAACAAGACAGATCCAATGTCAAAAGGTTAGAGGAGATCCTGGTGGAGTGCTTTGCTAAATACAGAAAGTTTAATAACACACCGGAACACACTTAGCAGGCCGGAAATCTGGCTTTTTAGCATTCATAGAAAAAAATGGTGAAAATGCACCTGCTGGGACCTGATAGGGCTGTTTCAGAGATTAAATTTGCCATGAAGAGATGCCTGCAATCTGTGCTTACGCCGAAACCCCTTGGCTGTTTTCTTGTCAGGCACTCCGTTTGCCCTCTTCGCCAACCCACCAATAGCAGCTGAGGTGACAAGATAATCTTCAAGGGATAAAAGCTGAATTATTTTAAAAAGCAGAGGAACAATGCTTACAACAGTGGGATCACGGTAGTATTTCCCAAAGTGCCCCTATCATAAGTCACAGCAGAGAAAAATCTGCGGGGAGTTTTGTAATTTCATGTTATTTTGCAGATCCTGTTTTGGTTGCTTATTTTGCTCATCAGCAGCATGACTCAGAAAATTGACCCCAAGTTAAGTTCAAAGAAGATGTTGTGGAGGAGGATTGCGCAGGAGTCAGCTATAAGTCAGAGACAGTCCTGAAAATAGTTGCCCAGCTCCCGCCTCACTCCTCCTATCTCATGATGGAGACGTGCTGCTTTATCAGTGACTGTCAGTTTGATGTGAAAATGTAGGCGGGCTGAACCAAACAACCATTGTTGTCTGACGGGCCGTCATCCGGCAGTAGGAAGATGTGCGGTCATCCCCTGCTGTCAGTTATGTGTGTCAGCCCAAAGACGGGAAAGATGGTGAACCGGTGCAGGTCACAGGACATGGTGTGTGTGTGTGTGTGTGCACGCGTGTGTGAAGAGAAGAGATTTCGTGGTGCATAGACATGATGAGTCCAGATGAAGATGAGGACTGAAAAAAGCAGATGTGGGGTGATATTGTGCAAGCTGGTGTGCCAGTGGTAGAATATATGAAAACGGGGGATATAGCGCTGATTACCAACATATTACATTTCCTACCTGCACCTCGCATCTTCAAATGTTCCTTGCACCTTGACACTCTAGGGAGAATTTTGGGAGGTAATTTGCGAGGAGTTGAGTTTTAAAGAAAACATTTTATTAAGAGGAACTACACAAATACATCTAGGCTGTACCTACGTAAGCGCGTGAGGTAAGTGCACTACGGTGTAATCTAACCAATGGATCAGTTTCCAGACGTAGACACTCAGCCTAATTAATCTAAAGCTGCCTGTAATTGCCTTAATATATTGTCTCTTTGTCGTCTTTATCTTGATTTTTGCATGATGCCTATTCCTCCTTAATTGATTCAAAAGCAGATCTAATCTCCTTGCCAAGTGCACAGCAAGTATAGATAGCATTCGTTTAAACCAGCGGCACTTATGCGGTTCTCATTGTCTCCGCTAATTACACCAGACTTGATGTATTGTCTCAGCCAGTCGGTATTGAACCTGCAATGTCTGCATAACGTTCTCCTTTGGTTTCTGTCAGGAGAAGACCAATGAAGACAGCCAGATGGTGGTCGGCTGCTACTTTACTGTTGGGGCTGACTGTGCTCGGCGCTGATGGGAGGCCCAGCTCGGAGGCCTCCTGGTCACCCCCCCATCGACCAGTCGTGCGATTCCGACACAAGGTATCGATTTCTTGTTCTTTCCTATTTTTTGTCTGATATAAGAATTCTCTGTGAGTTTGCTCGTTATGAGGCTGACGCATTAACTGGTACTGCTCTGCTTTACATCATTGAAACACACAAACAAATGTAAGAAGTGCTTCACTATGGCATTTTAGCTGAACATTTAAAGAGACCAGTGTGATTTCAATTCTTATTGACTCAAGAAATGGGGGCAATTTACCATACATCTATGAGTGTTGTTCCCACGTGGTTTCAAACTACTGGTACTGTATATAGGAGCAGGATCAAATGGCGCCAGGCTACGGTTGAAAGCAAAGTACTTGGGAAAAGTCAAGTGCTTTGTCAAGTGGTTTTAGTTGGATTTCAGTTCTTCGGTACACTTCCCCTCCCTGCAACTCAACGTCCACTCAACACTTTCCCTTTATATCCAATTCAAGACACAAATGAATGTTGTAACAGCAGGTAAGGGACCTGGTACACTGACAGCAGTGACACACTGCATGTGTTTGCTACTTGCCATATTATAATAATATATTTATTGTAATAATCATATAGATATATATTACTGAATGTAGACTAAAGTTCAAAATGGCCAATTTAGGCATATTGCATGTGCCTTTAATTGTTATATGTTTTCCAGATAACCCGAATTGGTTCTTGTCCAAAGATTTGCCAGTGTTCCGACTGGACGGAACGAGGCTCACAAAGTGGTTTAACTACTGATACTGTTTTATTTGAAATGCATTGCACAAGTACTGATATTCAGACAAATAGTTTGTGCCAGTAATGTTGATGCTCTGGTACGAGCACAAATGGCAGCAACTCTGAGGTGAATATAAACAGACAACACGGAGACACAGGAAGAAATTGCCAAGTTAAACCACTTGAGAAAAACAGAAAAAGGGAGGAAAGATACAAAGATTCTTAACGCTGTTCAACTCTGACAAAAGTAATTTCCCTCAATGTATCAGCCAGAACTGAAAGCAAAAGGCAAAGCCAAAAAAAGGTGGTAACAAAGGAGCAAATGAACAAACAGAAAATGGGAGTGATCTCACTGAATGCAGGTTTTGAAGAACCCAAATGTAAAAGACCAGCTGCAGAAAGCTCCTACATATAACTGTGAAACTGAAAGTGATGGCTGAAATAAGGCAATGAGGAAACACAACAAAACTTGACACTGTGAAATCAAAGCAGTCACTGGGAACAGTTACACAAGCCAAGCAAAACAAAGGAATGCTCACAAATGTTAACAGCTCAAAGGCTGTTGAGAACAAAGAAAAAATGCAAGGAGCAGGCAGCAGAAGTATCTGACACACAAAGCATGGGAGGCGCTCAGAGAAGATGGAGCGTACTCTGAGTCTACAGCACCACTGGAACCAAAGGTTCTATGGATTGTCACGATGAATATTGTAGGTGAGCATTTGCTCATTTTTCTCTGGTGGTAGATTCAGTTCATTTTTAGTGTCCTCATCTTGTGTTTGGGTCCACGTCCATCAAACCTCCACACACCCCTGGTGTGGGACAGGGATAAAGGTAGGACAGGTGACAGTGAAAGTACTCCCACGAAAGCCCAGACACACCCACACAAAGGACAGGGTGGACAGACAGACAAGAGTGATAGTCAACTGAACAGTGAAGGGAGGTAGGAGACAGACAGGGAGACAGCAGGAAAAATGTACCAAAATGAGAAAACCGACAAGTTGAAAATTGAATTTAAAAAACTCGCTTAGGGAATGAACCAGACTCTCAATTCAACCAAGAGCCAAATTCAACAGAAAACATCCCAATTATAAGAAAATACAAACAGAAATTAGGATGCTGACAAAAGGCCAAAGACAGTGGTAGCAAGGATTTAATGAGCCGAGTAGTAGTTAGCGAGTAAGGGAGATGGAGAGAGAGACAGAGGGAACAGATGGCAGGGACGTCATTGGCCTGCGTCAGGCATTGGGTGAGGTGCCGCAAAGCTGTTGGATAGCGGACTGGAATGACCTGACCGATCTATTCTGACCTTTTACAAAGGGCTTGCTCCGGGAAAATACATTGATTGGCAGCTCCTCAGTAGCTCGTCCCTCGGCCACTGTGTGCATCCCGAGCTGTGTCAGGTGTCGGTGCACGGCAAAAACATCTGATAACACAGTCCTTATCTAGGCAGAATCCAGATTAAAATGCTCTATATATTTCATCTTCTCTATGTTTTGCTTGTCTGAGAAGAATGCTCAGTCCTTGGATTTTTAAGATCTGAGCATGTGTTTGCATTATTATGCCTCAAGTCAGCTAGAATAGTGCATGTGTTTTCTCTGTCAGCATGAACAAAAAAAGGAACAAAGTTGGGAATATGAAAAGCTTTGCCATGTCATTAGTTTTTCTATGGGGCCTATTTTGATATCTTCTCACTGTGTACTCAGTGGAAATATGCAATTGTATAAGCAGATCTTGGGAATAAAGCACCACATTTGAGGAAATAGACATTAGATCTGAAACAAAATCTGTACATGTGATTAAACATTTCACATTTGCACATTTTAAAATCATTTGCATACAATTAACAAATCATGTTGTTACATTCAACAACATGAACTTGGATTCTGTAATGTCACAAGTCATTCATATGCTCACACTGTTCTTCATTTATCATTTCATGTTCTTCAGGTATTTCTGAGAAAATATTTTGTATTGTGTGGTGGTATTGCCATACAAATCCTCAACATTGATTCCTTTACCTCAAATACTCTTCATCTTTTGATCTCATCCATGACGAAGTGACAGAATTCTACACCTGATCTTTACTCTGCTCTGTGCTGAAGTGACTCTCTGTGATGGTGTTGCTTGTTCTGTTTCCTCATCATAAATAAAGATAACACATTTTAAAGTGCTTCGATTGTGAACATCTGCGCTCTACCGTGTTAGATAACACAATTGTGCTGTAGCTCCGATCACTTAGCGTTCATAACCGAGCTTTTCTAAGCCAGAGTGACTTTAGCAATTAGATTGAAGTATGTCCACGTCTATCACAAATTTGATGAGAAGCAGAAAACAAAGATGAATGTGCTTACCCACTTGAACAACATTGATGTCCCAGGATGTGTAATTACATTGCAGGGGGAATGTCATCACAGATCCTGCATAATATTACAGTTTGTCTCCTGAAAGGACAGAGGTAAACCTCTGTTGTCTATTCGTCATATCCATGTCTATTCGTTACTATCATGTCCATCGTGCGCAGAATCTCAAAAATATGTCACAGGCGTTGCTGCCGCTCCTTGGCACCTTTCTGTTGTCAGATGAGGTTGTCACCCTGCTTTGCTGTCTTTAATATTAATGCTTTGCGATAATGGGGGTGATAGGGTTGTCTGTAAAGCTTTCCTCACACAGATTACAATAGCTGTGATGAACTCAGCTGTAAACAGCCCTCCACGTGCTCTACATGTGGAGTTACCTCATCCTAATATCCCTGAAAGCTTGCGACTGCTGTGACGGGTTCACAGATCTGCAGTCATGGGTGCTCATGTGATTCCCTGTTAGGCTGGCGACAATAGCGAAACTTTTGTGTCATTCAATTCTACGCATACGCCCACAGTGCTTTTAGTCGGGTTCTCTCAGTCACTTCTGCCACCACTGCGCTGAGACAAGTCTTCAAATAGCAGTTTGGGAGATTTGGGAGAGAGCAGCACGCCCACCCGTGCCCCTCCCTTTTTTTTTGTCACGAGGGACAAAAGCAATTTTGGAGAGTTTGCGCCTCTGTCATCAAGCTGTTGTGTCTGGATAAACAAAATGGAGGCAAGGACGAGTGCGTGCAAAGCTCCACCCATCCATCCAGCTTTGGCATGGCCGCATGGTAAATCTAGATTAGAGGAGATCAGCAGAGAGAGAGATTGAGAAAGAGAGCGAGGGTGGGGGGAGCAGGAGAGAGAGTGGAGGGGCGGAGAGCTGAGCAAATGAGATTGCGATAAAGGGATGAAATGGTAGTCATAGCCTGAACAAGCACAGTGGAGAAAGAAAGCGGAGCATGAATCCAGTAGTAGAAGCACTTGGCAAGGGTGTAAAAATCTTTGGGCTCAGTGGAGTTTTTGGAGTTTGTGCCTACTTACTGTGTATAACATGTGATTCACCTCATGAATCGTCGGGCTTTGTGGATGTAACTTAAATAGTTAATTGGACACAGTGTCACCCAGAACACAGAAATACAGAATTTTAGAAATGTATTGAGAGAAAATGGAATTAGAATTATCACTGTGACAAATCTATTCACTAGAAATTGATTTACCACATTGTATTCCTGACATACATGAATACTAGCATTTTTTCTGCATGTAATCAGCTGTTCAACCTAGGATTTCACAGGTTTAAAAATTGCACAATGAGCATTCCTGCCAGGCGTCTTTGTTTGATCAGAGCCAAATAAACTTTGCTTGTTTGTTTATACAAACATACATAACTACATACATACACACACATATGTGTATGTGCTATGAACTAGAGCCTAGAGGAAAAAGTAAAAAAAAAAAGAAGATATTAGCAGTGGTTATCGCCACCCTCCCTCTCTGTAGGCGGTCAGTTTAGCCCCAACCATTATACTCAACTTGAAGAGTTGTCTGGTCTCAAATGGCACATGGCCCAAGGCTGAGGAATCCAGAATCTCTTTAATATCCACTGGGGCTAAAGAATCTGACACTATGGAGAGTATCTGAAATAACAGACACGACGCCAATGGAATATGTTTGGAGGACCCGCTCTGTCACTCTCTTATTCTAGGTCTTTTTACTTTTATTTACTCCTGTTCTGACTCTGGTGTGCTGTTGATATGGCATTCTGTCATAAGTGGAAAAGCAGAGCAAACACCTTGACGTGAATAGGCAGCACCCAGCACAGCAGCACGGCGAAAATCACACCCCTGGCAAAAAGCAGATGTGTTGAACCTCACACAGGTTGGATAAAAGATAATAGATGGAGGGAGCAACCACGCCTGCTGCACGGTAATAGAAATTCACACTGCAGGTAAGTTGTATTTTGAGTCCACATTTGACAGGTTGAAGCGGGGAGTGCAGCAAACACACACAGGGATGCAGGAGGAGGCAGAGCTATGAGGCGTGGTGGTGATGGAGTAGAAACCAGAGAGTGTGATAGAGAGAGGTAGGTAGGTAGGTAGGTAGATAGATGGATAGATTGATACAGAGGTGTGGGTGGTCATCCGGCCAGCTGTGACAGGGTCAGACAGACCCCGGGTTGTACAGCTGGGTGCCTCGCCGTCCTCAGAGTCAGAGCAGCAGAGACACGCTTTGCCAGCGGCCCCAGGGGGAAATGACTCTCAGCAGACAAATGAAGCGTGAACACTGGCTGCCAAATGCAGAAAAAAACCCCAATTCGATATCTTCCCTACCTGTAGTGTGATTCTAAATGTCAATGCCTCTGGAGGATCGCAGGGGTGTGAAGGCGCAGTGTATGAAGAATGTCAGAGAGCCACAGGTGTCTTCTGTGATTTGAAGGCAACCAGTGTTTTGCAAGACATCCGGGGGAATTTTGTGATGGGGGATGGGGAGCTTTTTACAAGGCTTTCACTCCAAGATTATATTCTTGTTGATTTTTTTTTGTTTGTGTGCATAGTAATGGCGTTTGCAACCAGCAGAAAAAATCTGAATAATGCAAAACGGAATAAATGAATACATTCACATGCTCTTATGGGATCCAACTGAATGGGGTGGAGTAGTAAGAAAACCTTGCCATTTATTGTCGACTGCTCCGAGTTTCATCAAAAACCTCATTTTCCAGGCTGGCTTTGTGTTCAGCTTCTGCTTTGTCTGTCTGTCTGTCTGTCTGTCCGCCTGCCTGTCTATCACATGACCAACGATTTGTCTATTGAATGACACATGCCTGAACTCATGTCTACTCATAAACAAATACATATGCTGCTCACTCAAGAGCTTAGAAGACCTATCGTGCTCCTTCAAATTTGTTTTTACTGCAGGTAGGCTCGTAAAATAAAACTTTGATTTGCACCCCTGACTCTTCACGCCTACATATTTTAAGAGACGAAGCACAATATTTTTTCAGTGCGTATTTGTCTTGACATAATCCACTCTAAATTGGCACAATCCACTTAACTTGTCACCTGAAATGAAAGGCATCTCTTACTTTGTGTATATCGCCATCAATTTGTACAGGATCAGAGGTTCAGCGTAAATGTTTTAGCTGTTCCTCGCCCAACTGGCAATCTCTAATCTATGCTTTGAATGGTTTTGTGGTTTGTCTCGCAACTAGATTAATCCCCTCCTCTCTTTTTGTAGCTTTTTTTTTCTCTCTTTTTTTCCTTTTTACTGCACCTGTTCTGGACGATAGTGGAAAGGTCTCCAAAATGTTGAGTGCTGGTAATTTTTGTGGTATAATTTAGGGAGCAGTGAGTGACCCAATAACAAGTATAAGGAAAAAAATTGTCCTGTCAAAAACCTTCCTTTTGCTCCTTTGCTAAAAGATGTTGACGTGCAAATTTTAAACACTCGTGTGTTGTTACTTGCACTTGATATTTAAGGGTAAGTGTTATGTGGTTGTGTTGCGTGACCTTTCTGCATTAAGATTATCCCCATGTTAAGACCTGGTTCGAGTTGACTTGCAAAAATAATGCAGAGTAATTACTGTATTTATGCACCACATTTTGTCTCCAAACTGTAAATATTTACGATACATACGACAGTGCAGATTTAGAAATTCCAGAGGTCACCCTGGGATATCAGTGTTTTTGTTTGAGTCCAGAGAGGATATGCCCTTAAGGTCCTTGAGGCCCCCTTTATGTATAATGGTTAAATGTTATCGAAGCCCGTACTGTCCCTATTTTGTCCTTTCAGCACACCCTTAATGCATCGGAATACAGCACCTTAGTTTCCTTACACAATTCAATTGCTGTAATGACAATAAAAAAATTTCTGATTCTTGATTACCGGTAATGTGTTCTTGAAACTAACTGCACATGCATAAAATGGATTCTATAACTATAACTTTGAATTTACATTAAATTGATACCATGACAAATGATTTCCGATCACTTCGATGATAATGGAGGAGACACATAGTATCTCCCTCTGTGCATCAAGTGTCTTTTGGCTTGGGCACTTTTCATTCCATCCTTCATATGCCACCTTACAATTGTGGAAGAGTCTGGAAAATGGTGGAGAGGACAGAGATTTAGGTGGGTGGAAAGAGAAAAGAGTACAGGAAAGGGAGGAGAGAACAGGTAGGATGATAGATGTACAGAAGGGGTGTGTGTCAGCCGCAGGGGTCGGAACTTCTTTCAACTGCGTCTGCTTTTGACCGCCTTGCCTGAGGAGTATGACGAACAACATCAGTTGGATTGTGGACAATTACTGTGAGGAGATATCAACAAAAACACCTGTGCAACCAGCTGAGTCCAGGGTGTTTAAAATGGGACAAAAACAAATCAAATAAGATACAATCAGCAATAGTAGTCAAGTAAAGAGTGTTTTAAAGTATCTTTCAAACCAATTTTAAACATCAGCCCATGAAAACTTACAACAGTTTGATATCCTTAAATGATGTAGAATTGTACCAATGTGCTCATCTTACTTGACAATCTACACTTGAACAAGCCCATGGAGTCAATGAAATGATCCAAGGTTGATGGATTCGCATAAAAGGTGCAACATTTTTTCAGTCAGAAAAAGAGGACTAGAGAAAATCTGATGACTGCAAACTAGAGATTGTTGAGTTTTAGCCTTGACAGTAGCCTCAGCATTGAGGGTGCAGAGGCACATTTATAATTATGGTTTGATAACGACATTTGTAAGTCATGTATACACATACTGCATATCTGTATTGTACTTTTTTGTTTGACTTCAAAACCTCAGATACAATGCCTTAGACAGACAAATCGGCCGAGCCTTGGATACTTGCAGTTGGAATTCACAACAAAACTAGAATAACCTATTTGTGTTTTTAAAAAAGTGCAATTTTTATGTTAACTTTCACCTTAGCTGCTTTTCAAAAGAAAAGCTTCAAAAAACAGTTTTTACACTGTTAATTTTGTCAAACTGCTGACACCACACACTTGAAGTTTTTAACAGCTCTTTTCTCTTTTTCTTTTCTGCTGTCCCTGCAGGATGGTGTCCCTGAGAGCTTGAGGTTAAAAGGTGAGTTTAAATCATCTGATTACTCTTCCCTTAGTGGTCAGAGACCATGGCTGGTTGAGCGAGACAGTGTGTTGCAAATGTACACAGGCAGAAGCTGCAGCATGGTCAGGAGAAATCACACACCATGTTGTTTTTGGTTAGGAGTGCCTAAAAAAAGTTTTTATTTTTGTTTTTGTTGACTTGTCTGTTACATGTCAAATTGCCGATATGAATGAAGACCCCTGAATGACAGCTCAACAATGAGACAAAACTTTTGGCCCAACCACCATATATTCTTGGAAGTATTCATGTCAGGAGGGATTTGGGCAAATGGTTTAGAATTTTGAAACAGCACTTTACAGGGCAGTCATACATTGTGTCTTCGCTTGGATGCGGTCTACAATCTCCTGCAAGCTGTCCCCAACTCGTCTGTGGTATGTGTTGGTCCCCTACAGGCAGATAGTGTCCTGTGCAGGCATGGAATTCAAAATGTATCTTCATGAAATATGTTCGTTTTCTCTCGCAAATGGTTTGCTTTGTGGATGAAAAAAGAGATAAATATCACTGCCTACTATTATGAGAAAGGGATAGTAAATTGGCATTCAGATGCCTTCGCACAAAGTGGAGTTTTAGTAATGTGATTCCTCAGACTGCTGATGGGCATGTCGCTCATCTCTCAGACAAATGCATACTATGCAGTGATTATTGCTGTGGTCTTTGGAATCTTGACAGGATTCCAGTCATGATTGTATCATCAGTAATGACATGCCGCCCGTGTTAGATTTATCAGGACTGTCGGCTCCGCATTGCCTGCAAGCCAGCGGTAGTGGCCCGGGTAGGTATATTACTCTTCCACCTGAAACTCATACCTTATTATTCTCATTCCAAGGCAAACCTCGTCTCATCTATCTAATTGGTATTCTGAGTTACTGTGATGACACTATATCTGAAGATATACCTCTCTATCTGGAAAAATGGGAGACAATTCTGGAAGCTGATTGGCTGACGTCTCTCCCACCGTAATCGTCCATTTAATAACACAAATGTCCTCAGCAATGTGTAAATCCCATAGTCTTTGCTGTTGGACTGTAATTTCCATTGCATAAAATTTGGGGCATTTTGGTCCCCTACAGATTAGGTCAGCCTTGTGTTTGTCGCTCACGTGGTTTTTCGTGTCGCCAACTGCCTGCTGTGACCGATTTTCTCTTTCATCTTCCAATTATATTGCAACGCTCTCAATTTTCCTCTGAAAAAAATTACAGTATTTTGTAGAGGGTAAGTGGCAGCTTTTTTTTTTTTTTTTTGAAT
>OMPJ01033852.1:4348-21145 GCA_900312935.1 Carapus acus | reverse complement strand
TTTTTTTTTTTTCGAATTTTGTCTTGGGGTGCGACTTATACTCAGATAGTAACATATACTGCACTTGAGATCATCAAAATATATAATTTCACATGTCTGTTACTGTCACACTGACAACCGCACAAGGCCACTTGAGGCGCATGTACCAGTATACACCACCACTTCCTGTACTACTCAAGTTTCAACATTACGGTAATCTATAGCAATTGTGGTAACTAAAGCGCCACTTCCTCCTCTGGGCAGTAGAAAAAATTAGGCTTTATCTCCTTCCGTAGTTGGCAGAGTTGTTCAGAAGCAACACTGAGGATGAATGATTCAATATATGTAGTGATTTGGAGTGAGACTGAGGGTTTGATGAAATTGTTAGCTTGTTTTGTTTGCTTCGGTTATCTGAATAATTGTTACATTATTGTTCCAGACACGTATTCAGTTAGCTGCCAATGCTTTAGACACCTGAATAACCATCAAGCCTCGGCCTGCTTTTCTCTATTTCTCTATGTCTTATAAGATGAAATATCTGCTCTTGGTCTCAGATTTTGGAAATTAAATTTCCCCCAAAAATGTGATTCATGTATGCATTAATTGCCATTATTATGCATTTTTTGGCTGTTGGAACTTACTTTGGAGCAACTTTTAATACGAAATATGCGGTAACCTCCACACATGCAGGAGAGCCTCCTGCTGCTCATGGTGCGATTGTTGTTTTGCTTGAACATACAGTATGGCCATGAAAGCCTTTTGTTTGGGAGGAGCTCATTGTCTCTTTCTCTTCGTGTTTCCCCACCTGAAATCCTGGCAAATGATTGGCTGAGAGGCCCTACACTATTGCTCTCCCCAGGTCTTGAAATGTTATGCTGCATTTGCGAATAATTTCTTGTCCATCTCTTGGCACACTCTGGGATATTTGTGATCTCAATAAGCAGGAGGTTTTCTCATTTTGCAAATTTTCCATAGGGCGTGTGATGAATTCTTTAAGAATCACTTTTTCAAATTTCTTTCCTCTTAAGATTGGAAGATTCATATTTTCTCCCATCACCACTTAGTTGAATTTCTCTCATTAGGCAGCTTCTCATTTTTTAACTCCTCTTAATCCACGTTTGGTCGGTCAAGATAAAGATAAGACCATCCATGGATGGGAGCCGCCTGCGCTACCCACAACATGATCGCTTTACGGGTGAGGGATCTGCTGTGATGGTCTTTTGCTCGGGGTGCGCGCCCTCCATTTTGCAATTGTTTCTAATGGGCAAAAGATATGATGGTGCTGAGTCACAGCCTACAGAGGGAGAAGGGGGGAGGAGGGGCGAGGGCAGAGGAGAACGAGGAACTCAGAGGAAAATGGAGCCCACCAGGGAATTAGACGAGGCCCTCATACTGTGCTTATACAGGCAAGTGACAGGACAGCACATACTAATACATCACTACAGCTGTCAGCACTACACACAATACTTAAAGCTCCTGCTACCAATAGAAAGAATGCGTGAAGGGCTTCCATGGCTGAGTTAACTGTCTGGCAGTGATTAAGACATCAAGAAATGTTCTGGTCGAGTGTTAAGATCAAGAGTCGGCAACTGTTAACATCCAAAGAGCCATTTCAATATTGTTGATAGTTAAATTGTGTAAATGAACTGACAACAGGATTTTTAGGTCTGTGGATTTGTAAGATGTCTTCAGACAACTTGAGGAATTAGATGCCATAACATGAATAATGCCACAACGGGAAATTTTGGCCTTAATATTGTACTTTTATCAATAGGTCCTAAGCTTGTAAATCATGATAGCAACAAACCAGTACTTAAACGTGAAATTCAATTTCTCAAGTAAAAAAGGTGAACATCCTGATTTCACATGATTGCAACTACAAGATGGAGAGGGGGCATAAATTCAAATGCAGGGAAGTGAGAAGAGGTTGTACCAGCCAAAGACGCAGCTAAGCGACAGAATGTGTTTTCTTGGGGAATCTTCCAGGAGGTGTTATGTTGACTGAAATTGTTAATGTCTGACAGAATGTCTGGTACAAAAAATGACTTCAGATTATTCCTGCACGTAACTTAAAAGCATCTCTGATCACTAGACAAAAATTGCTTTTACAGTACATATTGTCATTCATTCCATTATCTTCATAAAGCTTCGCTGACCGGGGAAATGTGGCTGCATTACTGGAGCTCGGCTCTCTTTGCCATCTGACAGATGCTTTTCATCCGTCAACCTGTCACCTTTCTAATATGTTTCTGTCTCCTTCTAAACAAGAGTCAATGTCAGGCGAAAGGTGGTCCTGCTCGGCAACACGTGTGCCACTAAATGTTTGAAGGGGGCTGCTAAATGGTCGTCTCCCTATTTTTCTTCACCGGGAAGGTCGAAGCAGTAATTGTAGAGGGTGCATTACCATAAAGGGCGGCCCCAGCTGTCTGCCGTGATTCACTTTAATGCGCTGTGTTCTCGAAGCCGAGCGGGGAGATCTCACTTTGGCCAGTTTTCAGCAAACTCATTTCCAGCCCTGATAACGAGAAGGCAAGTGAACTGTAGAGACCATCATAAATAATTCAACTATCAGCCATACATCGGAGGCTTCTCGTTATTGCACAAGTGAGGTCAATTTGACATTAAAACTTGTGTTTTACAATGTTCTGTATGTCACTGCCTACACTTTGAACTGACGTCTTTCAACATGACTCAGACTGTGGCTATCCTGCTCATTATCAGCAAAATGTTGCTCAACCTGTTTATTTTATGTCCATACTTCTGGGAGGAAATTATTTTGGTCAACAGTCAACCTTTGTGATTTTTTACAAAGTACTTGGGTAACAACAGGTTCTTACATACATTCTTATTATACAGGTTTTTTTTTTTGTTTGTTTGGGTTTTTTTCACATTTCTGTAGAACAAACATTTTACGATGGATTATGTGAGTCCCACGCTGAGAGATTGATTGTTAGCAGGACCCGAGACAAAGACAGACAAATGCCAGGCTTCTCCAAGACACCCTGTAATTACTCTGCGAGTGCAGGTGGGAGCCACAGACACACTGTGCTTGTTATGCAGACAGCAGAAAAACCCAGGGCTGTTAGTGCTCTGGCATTTTTCACAACAGGTTGACTGATTTAGCTATGTGAAATGCCTGATGGAACCTTTTAGGTAATCTCAGAATCCGCATTTCACCCAAACTGTAGTCATACGAGGAGTGTAATGAAAAATTATCCTTGCTGGCCGAGTTCACCATTTGCGGAAAAGTGAACACAGCAGCAAATTGGAGATATTTAGTGACACAGGGCCAATGTTGTGAAAATATTTAGAATAGATGTATCTTAATGGGCATTTAGTGTTTCTGGTTTCATAAATCTGTGTAAACACTGTGTAAACATTGTACACAGAGTACTATTTCCATGTTTGGCTTGGTATTACAGATCTTGTTGGCTTCCAACTGCAGCTATTCAACCATGTTTTGAAAAAGGGAATCTTGCAGTGGATGAGGAAGTTACAGTTTTGATGAAGACCTCTCAGCTTCCACCTTGGTCACTTCCTCTTATGAATAAAGTATGTAGGCATTCTTCGAGTCTCTGTAACTCGTTATGCTATTAGTGGGGAGCCTGGTGTTCACTGAAGTGGAAAGTGCACGTTGCCAGTCAATCACAGGTCTAGAAGACGCATATTCTCCACACTAATGCCAGCAACTAGCAGACTAGGTTTAGAGGAATTTCACAGTCATTTCTTGTCACAATTTGATAAGTGGCATGACGTTGTTTCCATTTTTGACTTGAGAAACAAGATCTATGTTGGCTGTGGGGGGGAGGGGGGAGGGGGATCAATCTAAGTGGTAAGAATGTGCATTTTGAAGTACTAATTCAGCTTTGATTTTTCATTTGTTTAATTCAACTCTTCGGGTTTGACATTTTCTCATGTGCACATGAACAAACATCTAATTTTGTCGCTTGGCAGCAGTGTTTATGTGCCCCTAATCTATGTCAGATCATATTCCCTTATATAACAACATAATTTCTTCATTTGTATGTGTAACACAGCCGCAAAACCCCCCTAAGAACAAAAGAGCTCGGGTGCATCTGAATAATTCAAAGGGTTGAAAACACCAAGCCCTAAATTGTATATTAATTCAAAATTACACACACACCCAACCCCGAGGCCTAGGATACATATTTTACAACTCATCTCAGCTGTACAGTGCAGGAGGAATGATGGGCGCCGTGTTTCACAGCTCCTTCCTCTGCCAGAATTATTGAAAGACTCCCTGTTGTTCAGTCCTCAGTCTCTCCACTATTTGTTTTGGCCTGCTTTTCATATGGTAATCTTGACAAAGCTTGTGTTGATTTACGGTATTTTTACAAGGAGAGATATAATTCTTGGGCAAAAGGCTGGATAAGAATCCAAGGACACAGCAGCATATGCTTATGATGCTCTCACCTGAGAGGAGTAGATGCATTTCCCTCCTTTAAAAAAAGGGCCCGCGGGATTTCTTTGAATTGCTGCAGGGTTTTCTGGGTAGCTGTACATGACACTAGTGCTCCTTGACCCACTAAGCCATGAGGGGACTGTCGGGTATTGCCTGAATAGTGTGTAGTACAACAGTGTAGGATCCTCCTGGGTGATACGCGGCTCTACCTTTTGCGGTCATCCTGCCCATCAAACAGCGTCGGGCCACGGCGTTGCTCTCTCTTCCTGGGTCAGTAATTTGCTCCACATAAGTGCTTTGGTGGGATGCGAGTGGAAAATCTGTGATGACACACACATCAAATGCTTTGACATCACTTTGGTAATTGACACAACTGGGAAAAACATGCATTTTGTGTGAATGTTTCAATTCAGTTTTTCCACTTGCTCACTGTATACTTAACACCCTGCCTTCCAGCTTAGCCTTGCATTAGTTGATGGTGCATACAATTGCAGACTGTACTGTACTGTAGCACTATTCATCCACCATGCCGGTTGTGTGATGATTCGAAATTGCATCAGTTTAAAGAAATATACAGAAGATGTATGTAATACATGATAGCAGTGTGTCATTCATCGAGTTCACACCAGCTGCACGTCATTTTACTGTAGAGCCATTCTGATTGGTGTCAATTGAATTAAATTGAGTTGAATTGAATTGAATTGAATTTCAATTGAATTTCTATTGAATCAGATCAGAGAGATCTGCATGAACCTGTGGCACTTGCAGCAGTAATAAAGAAGGCCTTGCAATAGACAAACCTTTTGATATCTGAAGGTCGAGGAGGTAATCACACGAAGAACATAAAGATTAAGAATTCTCATTGTTCTCAGCAAAGATTGAAATTGATCTGCTGTTTTATTTCAACAATACCTTTGCCAATCATTTAAACACACAAACAACATTTGTCTCGGTCCTCCTTTGCTTTCGTCGTAAAAGGGGCTTAGCACAAAGCAACACACAGCTTGACGTCTGCGTTCTTCTCAGCCGAGAACACTTTGTCCCCTACTCCTCTCATTTCAGATTGTGTCCTCTTTTTGTATTGAAACCATTTTGCATTCATTTGGCATTTACCTGCTAATACTGCAAAAAGTCTTACTGCCTGCCATTTTTCGAGGTCCACCTAAGGCCAACGACTGTAAAGTATAAATCCAATATACAATATCCATTATTACCTCTCTGACTGTGAGGGTGATGTAAATGTACAAAGCAGGCCAAGCAAGACCAAGTGACAAATGTCTTTTCACCTACTAAGTCACTGAAGGCCAGAAAATACCAAATACATATTTAATCACTTGAACACCTGCTTTCAAAAATAAAAATGAATGTCCAGCATACTCAGGACATGCTCAGACTGCACTTTCATATTGCTATATTTCACCTTCCTCTGGGGCTTCAATTCTTAAACCTTTTTTCCAAAAATAAGTCAAACAAGGGCCATTCCTTAACTACTTCTTAAGTCTTCATTAGGTCTGTGTGGCAAAATCTGTATGAAACAAGAGACTGAACCTTCTATGTGTGTTAGATAACGGTGAAGAGTACAATAGTTTGAAACTTCAACCACGCACTTGCCCCTATGTCTCTGTGACTATCCAGGACTTTCCGTCTCCATTGAGTCCTGCTGTCTCCTCTATACCAACTGTGTGTGCTTCATGTCTTTGTGTCCCTACACATAGCACCCTCATTGTGTGTTGACCCTCCGTGTGTGTGTTGACCCAGTGTGTGTCGACCCTCCACTCTTGATAGTACATATGGTGCCTGTATCTTCCGCGACTGATTGGTAGATTCATTATGCTCTGTTTCCTACATGCAGTGCCTCACTCCCTATTTCACTCTTCCTGCTGGCTCACAGTGCATGATAACTTTTTTTCTCCAGTTCGCTGTGGTCTCTGTAACAGCATTTTTCACAGCATGTTTCCCTCATATTTTGTCTTTGCTCCTGTGTCCCTCTACATTCATATCTTTTTATTCCCTCCCCTATTGGCAACTTTCTTTCAGTTAATCATTCATGCTCAATTATGCAATATCTACCGGGGCCTTTGCATTTTCGATCTCTCTGTGCTCCCCACTCTAGGCTATTTCCCATGTATTCTTTTGTACCGGTTTAATTTGGTCTCTTTGTTTGTTCTGTTGTTGGGGTCTGTACACTTAATTTCTGTAGCTCTGTGTTTTGCCCTTTTTTGTGTCACTCTGCCCTTTAGTTAGTTCAGCTTAGTTTGTGCCTTGTTTTTTTATTTTATTTTTTTATTTTCTACTTTGTGATTTAGTTTGTATTGCTTTCACAGTCTCCCAAAACATTTTAGTGAGAAAATATTCAATTTGAAATGTTGCAGAGAAAGACTAATCAATTTTACAGGGTAATGACAAACCTATGCATATGCTGGGAAGGAATTAAGATATATTCACACCTGAACAACAAGTGGAATAATTTGCAGTGACCTACCTACTTGTCAGAGTGACTCCACTTCTGTCACATACTCTATTACCACCATCTACTCACTTCTGCCTTTTGTCGTAAACATTACCTTTAATAATAGAATTACAAGAAGACACCTCCCTGCAGCAATAATCAAAATGACTCCAAAATTGGGTGCAAAACATAAAAAATTAGACATGGGGATCTGTCTAGCTTGTGGCTTTTCGTCACCAGACCAGGGAGCTCAAGATACTGCAGTGTGGATTAGAAATAGCCTGCGGAGGGATGAGGTGCTTACAATTAGTCAGCAGTGTCTGATGAATGGAGTTGTTTGTTAAAATGTTGTCAGAGCTGCATCCCAATGCCGACAGGATGAAAGAGGAGCCAAGCCTACATTCTATCATTAGAACAGGAAATAAAATGGGACGGAAACTGCCAAGTGGCAGACAGGTGCTCTCATATCCACACACACACACACACCAATGGTGAGAGGAGCAGATATATTTTACTGTTTAACTATTACTTGTGCTCCTCATCACCCCTTCTTGTAATCTCTCTCAATCCATTACATAAATTGAAAACACAAAATGAACAATTTTATGAATGATGGGGAAGTTTCTACTCCGTGCCAAAGGAATGTCAAACCACAGTATGATTACTTTGCAACTTCTCAATATGTTATGCCCTTGTTTTCTTATGTAGCCGTGAATCATATAATTTGAAGATAAAGGAGAATATCAAAATTAGGAACAGCGTTCCTAAGCGTAGAAACTCCCCTTATACTGATGTATTGAAAATAAATTGACATTTTCTCCTGAGAAGAATTATTGTAGTCATTGTTGTTTTGTTTTTGTTTTTTTATAATGTAGTGCCGCATTGCATCTCAAGTCTATGTATGCTTTGGTTGCGTAAGCACCCAAGGGAAGTGCCCAGGGATGAAGTGAGATGGAAAAGTAGTCATCAATGTTTAAAACATAGCGAGGTGCTTAAGTAAGCTCCCTTACCTGAAATAGCTCCAGATGAAAAGGTCCCTACCAAAGAATGTTGGGCTGCTCCTACAGTTGAAAAATTGTTGTCTGGTTGGAGAACTGCAACTTGCAAAAAAAAACAAAAAAAAACAACCCTCTTTGCATAAGTAGATAAAAGATTGCATTAAATCACAAATATTCAAAGATCCACATACTGAATCAACAGGACATTTCAGTGTCTTCCTCCCACAGGTCATGTTGGTGTCATGATGAACAGCAGCTAAAAAATTCCTGAACTTTTATTCATAGTATAAATTTAATTCATTGTATTACATGACCCTAAATACTGTATATGAAGCCATCTTGACACTACAAGTTGTGCTCTGGATACAGGTTTGATACTCACAACTGGAGTAACTGCATATGTTTATGGAGCCTCTTGCTCATCCAAATTATTTCAAAGAGGAACAACATACATTATGTCACAACTGACCAAAACTAATGTGTTGAAAATCAGGCGATGGCAAAGTCATTGCCATTGAAACCTCATCTGTTGATACATTAAACCATTTTGCATGACAGCAGCTTTGCTAAAAATACAAGAGCACTCACTGCCGCAACCAAAGATGCGCAGAGGGACATGGCCAGAATGTGGATCTTCTTTTCTGTGGCGCTCTCCAGTAAACCAACTGATCTCAATTCTCGAAAAGAACCACTATCAAGTGTGGGAGACAGTTAGGGATTGTGATGCTATTTATTCGCCCTCTAAAGATGTGCCATTCTTCTTACAGTTGTAGGGTATATTCTGATTTGCATCTGCTTGTTCTCGCTCACAGCCCATGTGTGCCAGCCTAGTAAGATATAGTTGTGGAGTATCTGACTATTAACCACACTGTGGTCCCCACTGCAGGGCTCTGAAATGCTTTGACTGAAAATACCACATTGATTCCAGACAAACATCACAGCTATATATTCTGACATGTATTCACGAAATTCAGCAAATTACAAAAATAGACGCAACCATTTCTTTCAGTTGTTGGTGTTCGAAAGCCTCAAGAACATTTTACACAGGACTCTGGTTATTTATCTGAGGAGTTTACGTTGTGTGGGCCCAGTTTTTTCCCCCAGTATCGTATTTTGATAAGGTGGCAGAGATTTCATCTGTTGCACACTGACAAGTGGGTTCGTCTGCTGTATCCAAGCTGTTCCCTTTCTTCTACCACCTATTGACCCATGGCAGGATGGTCTGATTAATTGAGAGGAAAACATATTTTGGTGCGGACTACAGAAGCTTCCGGTTTCATATTACATGCGCACTCAACATCACAATATTCAGAGTGTATCATCAACTTCACAAGTGGCCTGGGGAAATGAAATCTTTCCTGGCTGGTGACTCAGCGTGGGGTCGCTAGTTCATGTTTGAATTTAATATAATGACCTTGAGGTACATTGAGAGCACAGTATGTCCATATTTTTGTACTACCGCACTAAACTGAAAGACTGTCAATAAAAGAATGGCCGTGCAGAAGTCCTCATTTGTCTCCGATGTCAGCTGATGACCGGGCTGTTGGACGTGCATACTGATAACAAATGACTGTGCCCTTTGCTGACCCTGCTTGTGGCAGATGATGTCTGGCTGTGCAACACAAATTCCCATCGAATAATCATTATGTCCATGCACCACAGGGAATTAATAAACTGGCAAATTGACTGGCTCCAATCAGGTCACAGTGTACACTCCTGTCTGGTCTAAATCCGGTGGGAAGGCTAAAAGATAATTCAGGGGGACACGTTAAGAATGTAACCAAGGCTTAATACTTTAAGTCAGTGTGTAAACCCCTGGTATCCAGCTGCCAGCACTGACATTAGTATATGCACGAACACATCACAGCAGCAAATCACCCCAGCACAAGACAATAGTATTACATGTTATGGTGTTTTCAGACCTCATATGAGAGTTGTGCACGGATTGTGGTTTGTAAATGGAGCGTTTCAGAAAATCTTATAGACAGTAAACAGGAGGGGGGGGCAAGATGTGCACGGAAAGGGAGGAGGACCCAGACGCAGGAAAGCCGTGTCTAGAGATACTTGATTGAATGCAAAAAAACTAATGAAATTGCAACACTCGAAGTACACAACAACAACAAAAAAAAGGCAAGAAACTAAGGAACACCTAAAAGGCACAGATAAACAGAAAACAGGACACAGACAGGATCCCAAAAACTTGCGCTGAGATGGTAAACTTTGGCACAAAGAGAAACAAAACTCTAGATAAGATACAGGGGCTAAGGCAGGCAAGGAACCAATATCAAGAAGGAGATAGGAGCAGGAAACATGGATGCGAATTCAACAAACTGTCAAATGTGTCAAGAAACATGGGGGTACATGCAAGGGTAAATGAAAGACATGTGAAACACACTAAGTTGTGGACTGCAATCAAATGAAAAAGACTTCAGACACAATGGGAGATTTTTAACAAACAAGCACGAAAGTCTATTCAAAATTTTATGCAGGTCATAACAGCGTAGTCTCGTCACTCCTGTTGGTTGGGTAGCATAATGCTCAAAAAGTTGCAATTACAAATTGTACCGCTTTAAGTCTACATGAGATGGTCAATTGTTTTAAATAAACCCTTATTGCCACTGATGTCTCTGTTGGCTGTTATCCACTACAGTAAATGTGCCAATAACTAGGTCACGAGTCCGTTTGATTGACAAGTGAAGAATTTGTCTCAGATCTCATTGTAAGTCCAGATCCAGCTCCTGTCCGTAACTGTCAAGAAAAAAGCAAAAAACAAAGAATTTTTCTGTGTTTCTGTCTCTACATTGGCGATTTGAAATCTGTCGAATACAGAAATTATGTCATTTTCTCCTCTCACACCAGTATCCATCCAATTCAGCAATGCGTTTGTCAAACGTCGGGCCAGACCTTCAATCTGAGATGTGGACCTCAATTCACATTTGGGACAAATGTAACCCATCTGACTAGAAAGCATGTTACGGTAGTTGAAAGGGTGTAGTGGCAGGGTTCTCCACTGGGTCGTGCACCACACTGCCCTGCAGTGTAGGAGTCGAATGAAGGAATAGAAGAAGAGCAGCCTGGCATTTACACAGGTACAAAGCATTACCGGCTTCCTTTTGACCACAGGTGAGAGTTGACAGCCATTGTCAAATATCAGTTGCAAGTAGTGGTAGTTACAAAGAATACTTGGTGATACAATCCACGTCATCTGACCATGCGAGTTGTGGCAAAAAGGAACAGTAGCATGGTAAGAGAAATGCTCACTCATATGTGACAAAAAGATCAACCATGATTGACTTGTAAAATGTGAATGGAAATCTCTATCACGATGTTATTGGATAAATAGCAAATTCTTTTTACCACTGAGATACTTTGAATCTAAAACTAAGTTTATTTCATCTCTTCTATTCAATGGGTTGCCTTGCATATACCAAAAGGGACAACCACTCTGACCTTATCTGATATAGGACAGGTTTTTTGGAAAGCCAAGGCTTTGATTTACCCAGGATATTGATGGCCAGCCAGAGCGCAGTGAAAACAGACCACAGTAAACAACCCAGCAACCACCACACCAAAAGAAGTGGTAGGCATTACAAAATTAAAACCAGGGGAAAGTCTGAACTTAAATTTGAATTTGAACGGAACTTTGAATTTGAACGGAACTCTGAACAGGAACTTTGAGGGAACAGAGTGGCCAAGGAAATTGTTGTTATTTCTACTCCCAGGTTGGATTTTTCTCCTCATTTCCTATGAATGATATGGTAGTATTTGTGGGTTGCTTATTGTTGAACTGTTCATTGCTTTTCACTCCTGTTACATTAAAAGGGAGTTCAATTCCTCACCAAATTGTGCTGCGGGGGTGTTTACTCTGGGCAAACGTGTCTGGCCCATAGTGGATCCTTACAATCTTCTAGTCACTTGCCCATTCTCATCATATGATTATAGTGACATTGTGAACCAGTCATCTGGGTCACACAAAAGTTTAGCGAGACCTTCAATTTGAGATTGCAACACAGACACATGGTGACCAAAAGTAACATTGCTACGAAGGAGAATGCTGATGGATGATACCACACACAAACGGTTGCTCATCAATACTGTTTGTGGTCAGATGCAGGTGCAAAGGATAACTGATAAATTTGTACATGTGTTTGAGTAGTATGACCTTTTCCCAGATGGCATACGCAAAGAACAAACCAATTCTAATTTTCATTGCAAATATTGTGAGTTGTCGCCCCTGTACACCATTGTTTTTGTTTATTCATTCTCATAATTTCATTACTCCATCTGTGATTTAATGTGTTCAGCATCCAAAAGTGCAATAGCCAAGCTGCACTAAGAACATTTGACATGGGTCATTGGATACGTACGAAACTCGAGATTGTCAACACTTCAAACGTTTGAGACGTGCTTACATTGCAAATCACCACCCTTGATGTGAAAAAGCTGATTTCAACTTCCTCACTTTTGATACTCCAGATATTAATTCGGACAATATGGCATTTCTGTCTGGCACCGCTACGAATACATTGCATGTAATATTTCATAATTTTGTTGCTTTTCCTCTTTGCCACCCACAGGGAAATCATTTTTGTCAGCCTTCTCCTCAGTGTTGTCTACAAAACTTCTTTCACAGTGCAAGGAGGCGTCTTTGACATCGCCCATGTCTCATTTACTCCACTTCACTTTCTGGTGTTTCAAAGTTTTCCATTTTGATTTTCACTTTGTGTCCTGCTGGAGTTGATTCGGAAGCAATTGCCAATCATCCCTAAAATGGCCCCATTTAACTTAGAGAGCATGGGCACTTGCAATAAGCAGCTACTGTATTTCACAACTTAAAAAGTTCGGTCATGGTTTTTTAAAGGAGGACCACACCAAATGCTGTTTCATTGAATAGGAGCGAACCCACTGTAACTCTGATATTCCACTGGGATCACCAAACACATTTAGGATTCAGGTTCTGTTTAATGGAAGCTGTGGCTAGTGATCTGTATGTGGCCCCATCTACCTATGCTGTGATAAACTGACGTATGTCTGAAAAGACCTAGCAGTTGTAGACAATTTTTATGGTTGTGTACTGCAAATATTTTTCGGGGCTGCGGATTTCAGAAGTACAAACTCGATCGATTTCAAATCCCCGATGCACCACAACTTTATCACAACACGCTTAAACTTTTGTTGTAGTGTTCACACAAAATGGCACACAACAGCCAAGGTCATAACGTAGCCTTCTGCATTGTGCAAGGCTCAGCCTTCATCTGACACTGATTGGGGAAGAGAATTGCATTTGTAATACGACAAACAGATTTTGAAACCTTGGTGAAGCATTTGAATGCTTTCCTTTCCAAAGCTGACATTTGGTTCGACTTGTGATTCGACTGCTTTGATATATGAATAATGTGCTTTCACCTTCTCTTTCTGTGTTTGTAGGTTTAATGGGGCACAGTGGCTATGGAGGTCCGTGTGAACACAAGTACTGTGGCCTGGGGCGTCACTGTGTGGTCAACCACGAGACTGGCCAAGGGGACTGCAAGTGTCTGGAGCACTGTAAGCCCCATTACAAACCCGTGTGCGGCTCAGATGGGAAGCTCTACCAGAACCATTGCGAGCTGCACCGTGCGTCCTGTCTTAGAGGACACAGGATTACCATCTTGCACAGTGAAGAATGTTTCTACAAAGGTAAGGATGAACAGGTGCACCCACTGCCTCTCAGTTCAGTATCTCACTGCACCAGTGACCTACTTCAGATAGTCATTTTAAAGTGGCCAGGTTTCAGATCACCACTGTGGTCAATGTCCAAATTTCTAAATCGACTCAACAGCTCTTAAGATTGCCATTTTTGAGTAAGCTTGTGTGACCTTAAGATGTTTTTTTTTTTGTGATTTCACCCTGATTGAAAATCATTTAAAATGCAGGATTGAAGGTTTTTATTTGCCATTTGAAAATGGATCAGTTGTCCAGAGATACTCAAAATCTTTTGTGGAAATCTTGTGTGGAACTCTCTCACAGGGTGTGTGTCTATCTCGATATGTGTCATTAAATATTGAGATAGTTTGGCATTGGATGATTTGGCTGATAGGGTTGAAAATAGTTTTTGTGTGGAGACAATAGAACGGTGGGTGGAGTCACACATTGATGAATGTATGCATGTACTGTATGTGATAGGAATGTATCCGTAACCATCTCAAAGGAGTACTTGGGGGTCAATTTGCCCCACGTTGTTCATAGGTGGAGCAGGTGGTAAATCTGTGTGTTGATATCTTCTCACGGAGGTTTGACTGTTCTCTCGCTTTGGCAAAAAAAACAACAACAACCACCCAGTTATTTTCAGTCCTAACAAACAAAGTAACTCAGCAAACCACAAGCCTCTGGCTTTCTTTTTATCATGCATTGAACACTGCTGACCGTGCGCACACACAGCATCCGTGATAGACTGGCTGAGGCCTCAGATTGTGTTGCCAGAATTTCCCAGCTAACTTCATAACTTTGAGGAGAAACTCAAGGAAAAGGCTTTTACTTCAGATCTGTATTGTTTGTCGATTAAAAACGACAAACGATACGAACAACAATGCTCTGTAGTCCCTTGCACACAGCATTGGATCCTTCGTTTTCTAAACAAAGAAGAAAACACATCTTTCTGCTAACCATGTATGTGTTTGCCCGCTCAGATGTTCAATTTAGCATTGAATCAAGCCAGACTGAGAAAGAGAAACAAAGCTTTTACCAGCATTTGTAGCAGCATCATATTCTCATCCCACAATCTTGAAATAACTTGCTCATGACTGGGCATACATTATGGAGGGTTTATGTAGCAGCAGCTGTCTTGGTAACGAGTATTAACCATCAAACTGAATGTTCCATTCCAATCATAGAGAAAACCACCTCAGATCAATGATACATCTCTGGCGACTGATAGCTGTAATCAGTTGCTGTCATGGGCTCGGTCTTGTCAAACGTCCCCCAGCTCCCCCAGCCAGTCACCACAATCAACAGCTATCCACATGGCAGAATGGAATATTTGACCGATGTCAGCCAGTCAATATCAGATGAATGGAACCTTTATGGAGGAAGGACAAAAAATCTGTCTTTTTTCAACTCTCATTCCACTTTTTAAAATAGATTTTTTGATGTGATCAATATATAAACAATGGCTTGCTGAGTAATTGTGCCAAGAAGATGTGTGAAACAATTTGTAGTCACCATTGAATTAATAAACTGCGAGCAAACTTTTTTTTTGTCTACCCTTTTACCTCCTTGCTCTACAGTTGGCCCAATACAATTTCAGTATGAATGCATTATTGCGCAAGAGCAATGGACCTCACAGTCTAACGTCAAGATGTGATTATGATTCAAGGCCTATTATTGGATAAAACAAATGTGCCCTCAATGGCACATTAAATGTGTTATTAGATTTGTGCTCTGGGTGATGGCTTCTGTTTACATCACAATAGCATGATACATACTCATTATTCCACTGTAATACTCCACTTCCGTGTGTTTTACATTATTTTGAAATGTATTGCGGTTTGAGTGTTTTAACAGGACAATTGTGTGGAAGGTCTTTTTTTTCTATCAAGTCTGTCAGAGTCTGGATCTGCTTAGCAATAGATGCTAACAATTATAGTTTCATTAGACTTGTAATTATTAGTCACTCATTCAACATGTTCAGCTAATCCCAGTGGTGATCACTGATGCATTTACCAATAACCCCATAACATTGATTATTAAAGTGGGGAAATTACACACGCCACAGTTTGTATGAAGATTGTAAATCAAACTGTTGTTTATTATTATTTAACAAATCATTACTAAGTGTGCTGATGCTGTACCTATGATAACTTATATTCTGTCCTTAAAGTTTGGATGCACAACCTACCAATACCTACACTCTTCCATGAGTAGCGTCATCTTTGACCCCATTGAGAATTTTCTCAAAATGAATGAAAACTAAATAAAGAAAAATATTGCCTCATGTCACAAACATGTTTAATGAGGAATACCTGAAACATGAATATATTTCAATTTCTTTTTAGAAAGATTTTTGAAGAGAAATGACCCCTGGGGTGTTGCTCTCAACAACAGATGTGTCTGTGTATTCAAGTCAACACATCAGTGCTTCAATGAGACATCTTTTCACTCCAGTGCCATCATCTCTACGCGTGTCTAACATTCAAAACAAATATGAATTCATGACTGTGGCCTGTGACATTTAAAAGACATGGTCAGCGGCAGACAAATGATGTGCCTGACTGACTAACGCTGTTCAGTCTGCGGCAAATTGGATCCTATCTCCTGTGTATCTCATCCGCTTGCTTTTAGATATGAAGCCGCCGATAAATGGTGATTAACCGTGAGGTTTGGGTTCGTTTCCAGGATGTATCAGTGTCACATCATTGAAGATGCACTTGAGTTTAAAAGCAAGCCATTGTTTTTTGTGCCTGCTCTAGGAATTGGTGACATATAACAAGGGAGAGATGCGTTAGGAGGAGCGTTGGTGGAGGAAAAGCATCAGACAGAGCTGTGGTGACGGAAAAGCGTTAGAAGTGGTGGTAGCATAGCTGCACTGTAAGCAGTTGACCCACGTTCAAATCACTGCCGACTCAATGATTTGGTGTGGAGGATGTCTGGTTCAAGTCCAGTATGGAGCAAAAGGTATTGAGGTGTGACTGGTGGCTAAAGTGGTGAAAGCATCACCTCCTGGGCACTGTTGAGATGCCCTCAAGCAAAGCAGATTTGAAAAGAGGGAACCAACTGAGAGGTTTCATGAACACAGTGTAAATGAGGACGCGAGGTCATGAGAGGATACACAGGATGGAGGTACAGTATGTTGTGATTGGAAAATGGGAGCAGGCAAATGGTGAGGATGACGATCAAGCATAGCGCACTTCAGTTTTGTTATGCACATCATGAATGAATCAGGAACAAACATACATATCGTTTGTGAAAGTGGT
>OMPJ01033851.1:2470-23013 GCA_900312935.1 Carapus acus | reverse complement strand
ATTGTGGGAATATTATCAAAATATTTCTTGGTGAGTATGTATGTATGTATGTATGTATGTATGTATGTATGTATGTATGTATGTATGTATGTATGTATGTATGTATGTATGTATGAATGTCTGTGTGGAACTATGTATGTATGTATGTATGTATGTATGTATGTATGTATGTATGTATGTATGTATGAATGTCTGTATGTATGTATGTATGTATGTATGTATGTATGTATGTATGTATGTATGTATTTATCATTTATCACACAATCAATCTATTTATCATTTAACATCTATCATCATTTATCACATGAAAATATTTCTTGGTGAGTATGTATGTATGTATGTATGTATGTATGTATGTATGTATGTATGTATGTATGTATTTATGTATGTATGTATGTATGAATGTCTGTGTGGAAGTATGTATGTATGTAATCAATCTATTTATCATTTAACATCTATCATCATTTATCACATGATCAGAGTCTGGCAAAAAATGCAGCTCAGTATGCTATCATATTATATTTTGAAAGTACATGCAATAGCATTCACTTTTCTTTGGGAGTATTTGAGGAAACAGCGAGTTACGATGAAATTCCAAAGAGAGCTGAACTGCTCTCCCAGGATGTGGCGGATCAAATAAAGTATGTCCTCTCTGTCAACATGGGGTTGATGACACATATTCCCAGGATGCATCTTTTAATCACCATTTGTAAAACAGGAGGGGTAAAGTGAGCATGGGAGCTGAGGACACCCCTGTCCAACCATTCTAACCTGCTCACATAAGAACAAGTAGCGCCCATCCTTAATTATTCATTGGGTATAAATCATTTGCAAGTCATTAATGAATACTTGATTATGTCGGCTATTTGTTGTGTTTTACTAGACTCTGCACAGTAGGACCAGTCTGTTCGCTATACTATCTGCCAGGATGTCTTTGTTGTTCTTTTAGAAAATTAGTGATAACATACAGTCTATTATTGATTGTGACACCAGTAAATGAATGAATGATGAGTGATTACTGGTATAAAAATTATTAGAGAGAGTTGTAGAGACTGTTTTGCAGCACACACACAAGAACACTAAGTGGTACCATGGTAGATAGCCGCAGGGTGGCTGGTTCGTGTTTTGCCCAAAGGAAGCTAAGGGGAGTGTGGACTGGCAGCTGGAAGAGCGCCAGCTTCACCTTCAAGGCCACTGCCGAAGTGCTCTTGAGGAAGCCATACAACCCCCAACATTTGCCCCCTGGGCACCACAAATGACTTCTCACTGTTTGTGTATGACTGTCAGCATGTAAAATCAATATGCATGTTTATGACAGGAGAGATTACATCTTATTAATAAATACTTTTTCAATGTTATACCACCGCTACTATTACTACTACTACTACTACAACTACGATTGATACTACTACTTCTACTACTACTATTCCTGCTACTGCGACTCCCACTGCTGATGCTAGTACTAATACTATCATTACCATTAATTCTTCTGTTTCTAATTCTTCCATTTCAACTCCTACCACAACAACTACTGCTACTACTCCTGCTAGTACAACAACTACAACTAGTTTTACTACTACTACTATTACTACCACTACTACTCCTACTTCAACGTCTACTTGTCATTCGACTTCTACAATTACTGCTACTACTCCTACAACAACTACCCCTACTCTGGTAATACTGCGACTACAGCTACAACTACTATGACTTCTATGACGACTCTTACTAATACTACTACTACTGCTACTACTGCTACTGCATCTAATGTTTCATTGGCACTTATACTGGCTACTACTCCTGCTACAACTTCTGCCACTCTGCTACTACTACTACTACTGCTACTGCTATGACTACCACTAGTACTGCTACTACTGCGACTATTACTACAACTGTTGCAGGTATTATTACAACTACTACTGCCACTCTCCTACAGAAACAACAACCACTACCACTACTACTACTGCTAATACTACCACTACTAATTGTCTTACTACTTCTACTACTACTACTGCTACTACTACCACTACTACTACTCCTATTACTATCACTATCACTACCACTGCTACAATTAACCTCAATCTGCGACTACGACTACTGCTAAAGCCACTATTATTATGGCCACTGCCACTAATACTTCCGATGTTTGAATAGCGCTGTTTAACCTTTATGCAGACACGCTCATCAAATCTGCAATAACCCGCAGTTTAATGTCAACATGGTCTCAAGGAAGATTGCGGTGGAGTGTCTGTGCGTGCGTGCGTGCGTATGTCTCTCTGTGTGTGTGTGTGTGTGTGTGTAGTGTGGGTATGGGTGGTGGTAGGGGGGGAGCGGGAGGGTTCGCCACAGTGTGTCTATGTGAAAAACACTAGATGGCAGGGTAGACCAAAATAAACCCGCTTCAACTGAGCTCACGGCCAGTACTCACGACTCCCGCACTTCGCATCAGCATCTTCAGCATCAGTGCTCCGCGGCTCGGCTCCGCCACTTCCACACTTTCCTCCTTGTTTGCAAGAGGATTGAGCTTTTACCACCGAGGTCAAGACTTCGCGCCCGAACTGGAGATCGGCTCCCCTCTCCTTTCGCATTCCCCCTACACATCGGGAGACCCCCTCACCGTCCCTCCAAGTTTCGTCAGGAAGAGCGTCGAGGCTGTTGGACCGGAATAAAGGGCGCCATGCATTACTTCTGGATATACGGCGTTTGGATCCCCGGCGTGGCTTTCCTCTTCGGATTTCAAGGTACACCACCGTTTATTCACCGAAGTTTTCTTGTATTCACCGGCGACGTTTCCAACCGGGGTTGGAGAGTTCGAGCGTTATCGACGGGATGAAGTGGGATATCGGGCTTGTTTGCGTAAACACTCCTCCGTCCTTTTCAGTGCTCAGGACGCTGGTTAAGCGGACTTTAAGCCAATGTGTCACAGTTGAAGGTCAAGCTGCTGCACATCAACTGATGAGAATAAAAGCAGGGTGGGGCGGAGTGCCCTGAGGGATGGAAGGAGCACCTGGGAGAGATAGGATCAGGAGGAGGGGGGAGGACATTGGCAAAAGAAATCGACTGTGTGACGCCATCGACGTATTCATTTGTGGTTTTGAGATTTCCTGAAGTTTTTAATGCGAATGTGCGGGTGAGGGGCGGGAGGAGGTCACATCTGTTGCGTTGCAGTGCGTTGTCCTCGTGCCGAACTGGTTAGTCACTATCTGGACAGGGCCGAGATTTTGAGCACTGAACAGCGGGAGAGGAGGTCGATAACAAGTCAACATCGATGCCAACCTCACATTTCTAATTACCTACTCTGGATCGTTAGACTGTTTGATTTCTTCATTTATGCAGTTATCAATTTTTTTTCATTGACACAAGATACAAATCATCACCCCATAGCTATGCAATGAACCAAACTTTGATCGTGTAGGTTTCCTTGTTTCAATCTATCGGGTTCAGGCAGTGGGTAAAACAAAAAAAGCATGTGTTATTCATCTTATGATGAAAGGTACAAATTTGGTCTTTTTTACATCACGCTGGAAAGAGAAAGCGCCAGATGAGGCAATGATTACATCTGCCTCACTGATGGGGGCGCAAACACGTTCTTGCCCAGATTTTGTTCCTCTTTCATGTGGAGGGAAAGTGCCCAAATGCTCAATTATCAATCAGAAAGTTATTTATTTGCATTCCCTTCACACCAAAAATTGAAAATATTGGGTTTTTCTCAGAACTTCCCAAGTTCAAAATTAAATCTGAGGTGACTTAGCATAAACCAAAACTATGGCCAAAGGTAAAAAAAACTCCACATGGTAGCATCAGCGACTGGACTAAATAAATGAGGGTAAGGGTGTGCACACATTGTAGTAGGAGAATCTGAGTCAGAAATGCTTAACTGATTCAAGAGAGAATTTTTTGTTACAGTTGCTCCCATTCAAGAATGGAGGTACTACATGTCAGTAGAAATTGAGGTTACACTTTGTCTTTTAATGCAGTCGTAATATTTTTGTTGACTGACTTTCACTGTAAGGAGGAGTGTGTTGCTAAACTGTGGGCCAGTGGTTGCACCAATGCGTGTATGTCCGCCTCAGTGAAAAAACGGGGCAGAGGTATGGAGACTGATGTGCACTTGTAAGATGACTGACCGTTAACTGATCTTGTCACCAAGGAACTCTACAGGGGGCATTTTGAGAGCCAATGAAAATTCATACTTTGAGCGGATCAATGTAAAAACTGAGCTTAGGCATCTGCAGTGCAAGGACACAGCACTTAGCTGCCACTGGCCAACACTGGACCTGACACACCAGATCACCTACGTGCCCATGGTAAGTTGGGCTGCCCCCTTAACATTCCCGGCAGTGAAAATCTGTCTGCAGATGTGTTTTTTTCTATTTCTTTGATTCATACCCCTCTGACCCAATCTACGGTAGGTTCGGACTGGTTTGAGCCATCGCTGCTCCTGCAATAAAAAAGTGTGTAAGAAAAAAAGAAAGGGACAACAAACACCAACAGAATACCGATATGCTATACTTGCACAATCATGTGTTTTAGGACCCAAGTGCAGTAGCACCCACATGATAATGAATATGCATATGTACCCATTTGAATGTATATACTTGAATTCAAATTGACTGCATAAAAATTCCCGATTTGCAATGGAACAATATGCAGGGCCAGAGTGCCGAGGGCAAGGGTGTAACATATTCTTTCTCCAACAGCTTGTTAATTCAAAGTTGCTGTTTCGCTAAATGTGTACCCTATGTGTGTATTTCTAAACCATGTTGAGACAAGTTATAAAACGTATTCAGCTGCAAGTGTGCAAACTGAATGGTCGATACAGAATCTGATGTTTTCATCTAATACATAAATCTGACAGTCTCATCACCCTCTAACCTCATCATATCAACACGCCACAGCCGAACGTGATGAGAACTTGAGAGTACATAATGCATTCATTTACAAATGAATGATGACTGTAGGATTTTCAGTATGTCTAATTGAATCTCAATTTATTTACATCATCCTGTCATCTACTCTGCTGCACAACCACAAATTTGCGAAAAGAACAGATCTGCTCCATCTCACTGAGCTCCGCTCTTAATCAATTAGCTCCTCTTCTGTCCCCCCTCTGGGGACAGCGCTACAGAGGGGAGCCTTCACCCTGACCAAGCATATTGGATTCACTTTGACACTGCTCTGATGCTGGCAAGAATCCTTGATAGTGAGAAGTGCCAGAAAGGGTGAGGTTGTGGGGGTTAGCTGCGCGTGTCGGGGTGTGTATGTGTGCGGGCAGGAATCAATGGAAGACGCTTCGAAGCAAACTCATGCAATGAGAACGGACATCAGCGAGAGAATAAGGATGCTGTTCTGCTGCAAACGCATGAGCCCTAAATCTGTGTCTACTCATTGATAGCGCAGCTCAAAGTCAAATGAAAGCCAGTAGAATTACAAGAATTAAAAGTATTCCAACCTTAGGTGCTGAGTGTCTCATTTCCAAACATTAATGCTGCAAGTGCTCAATGAAAGAGAACAATCCGTCTGTTCCAACAAGACATGCTGAGGATTTGGCTTTGAATGGTTGACTATGTTGTATATCCCTGACAAACGAGCGCCCAAAGATGAGGAATGGGCTGACTTCATGGTCTGCCGTCCTTCATCCTGCTGATGAATTGAATAATGGAGCTATTGGTTGAAGCGTTGTCTGTGTGTATTTTGTGGTAACTGACCAAATTGTCAAGGGGGGTTTCATTGCCCACTGCCAAGTTAACGTCGCAATACACTTATGAATGATGCAGCAAGCTCCACTTTGTGATTGCCGTGGGAGTAAATGAGTGAACATGCAGCTTGTCACGCAATGGAATACTGTTTTGTTTTGGGGTTTTTTAAGGACAATTTGTAGTTTTACTACTTTGCTTTAACCACTTCAGTTGTTCAATGTCACTGGCCAGGGTGTGTGTGTGTGTGGGAAGAGGGGTTCCAAATTGCCATTTCATTCTCACTTCCAGTTTGCATTGTTTATGAGATGCAAAGATTACAAACTCTTTACATGGGTCTGTTGAATCAGGTTATTATATGGTGACCTAAAGTGCAAGAGGCTGTAAGAATAGAGGCTGTGTTGTTCAGTTCAGTGTACTATCTTAGAACTAAATCTTTATCTTTTTTTTATCTTTTATCTTTTTCTCAGGCCTCTTTTTCTCTGATTCATTCATCGCTCCATCATCTCCTCTCTGACAGAGAGGAAATGGTCCCCCATCTCCTTCCTGTCATGCCTCCCTTTTTGTTCTTCGCCAACACAAAGTGCCTCCCCTGTTTAACCGGTTTTGCAACAGCTATTCAGCGCTAGATATGAGAAATACAAACTCAGCGTCCACCTTGTTGATGATATTGCCATAAGTCCTTGCAGCAGTTATATGGCGCTCTCTACATGCACTTGATGATGCGCGGACACTGATGCATTGTGTGACGTATTCTCACAGATGAAACAAGTTAAAAAGCACTCTTAATTCCAAAATAAACTGTCATGTCGGCGTTCACTCTCTGACATTAATGGTTAGATGTACTTAAAATTAACATCATTTGCGGCATGTGTCTGCTACCACAGTCATTTTTGCTGGTGAGAGGACTCAGAAGAGCATCACAGGAGCAATGTCCAATGATACCTTTGTTCCAAAATAGACAAACACCCAACATTCCATCAAACAAATTGCATCTGATGGGCATTTGAACCAAGTTTAAGTGACAGCAGTGTGTTGATTGAACTCTGAGGTTCCTCACATCAAGTCTTCAATCATGGTTGCATCTTCCTGCTCAGTTTGACATCCTCAGTCTGTGTATAACCTTGGACGAAATCTTTTTTTCATTCATTTAGCTTGGTCTGGACCATTGGCTGCAGTCAGAACACAAAATTTGTATTTCTAATTGCTCATTGTTATTTTGGGATTTTTAATTTGCGTTGCTTGAAAAACACAGGGGACGTTCTGTATTCCCCCTGATGCCATGTGGTTTCCTCAGCCTCCACCTGTTGGACTTCCCTCAAGTGCTTTGTGAGGTGTAAGTGGTCTGCAGGAAGCGAGGCTGTGTGGAGTATGTTAAGTCAGAGGGGCAGAGGATGGACAGGAAAGGAGACAGGACTAGTCCCCTGAGGCTTTCACAATGCTGTTCAGCTCAAAGAGGTTTTTCAGTCTTGCAAAGTGTGGCTGCTGAGGGAAATAGTTGCTGCTGAGGGCAGGTGGAATAGTATACCAGTGTCACATTTCCCAGATATATGATGTGGGATGAATAGTATGAATCATTCCTGATTGAATTCTGGGTAACTGTTCATCTATCTTGTGCTGGCTGTCCGTTTTATATGGAATTTGCATGTAATGCACTTTCTGTTTGAATTCCTCCTGCTATTGAAAAATTATGCGCTAGGTCACTAACACATCACAGTGCCCTTCCTGTGCACATCATACTTCATGCACACAGTGGACACATTGACCAGACTGGAATATAGCTGCCCACTGCTCCACATTCTTGCAGTGGTTTGAAAGCATTGGTGAATTACTGTTGTGTATATGGCAATAAATACTTCCTCTTGCAACACCCTCAGCTCAATACAACAGCCACTGAGGTAAAGTGAAGGTTCACTGTGATCCATATCATCAAAAATTCCATGGATTATACCTCTCTGACTGCACAGGGTTGGCAAGCAATCCCTCACCTTTACATTCCAGTGCCACCCTCGATAGGTGGAAATCCGCAAATTAATCAAGTGAATCATCAGGTCAAAGTACTGTTGCTATGTTATTTTATAATAGTGAAGTTTTCATAAGGTGTAGGAGTGGTTGGATTGGAGGAAGTGCGCTGGTCTTTACGCTGTCACAGTCTTGAGTGGGGGGGGCGCTGCGGTCTGCACTTGCCCCTGAGTGGTCAGCCAGGGGGCGCGCCAGTCCTTTAAATGTTGCCCATCAGTTATCATGGGGGCGGGGGTCATCGGCGTCAGGTGTCACCCAACAGTGAGTCGCCAGCAGGAAAGGGGGCAGGGGGCTGCCGGTCTTTGCACATGGTCTTTATCGTGGTCTCAGTGCATCAAAAATTTATGAAAATTTGCAATGTACCGAGACCACGACAGGTGAACAATGATATGGCAAGGGATTACTGCATTTCTCAAGATTAAGGCAGGGTCAAGGTCAGATGACCAAAGAAGTCAACCAATATTGTTTCAGTGTCGAAGTAGAGATTGTTCTCCGACAGGAAAAGATCACGGGCGACGTACATTTGAGGGTCAGTTCAATAGCAACATGCAGTCCTTGTCATTCTGTTCTCATACAGAAACATCTACCTTATCTCAACAGACTTGCTTTTCCTGCTTTTTCACAACTGTCTCACAATACAACCCAGCAGCCATCTGTCCAATTTTCTTGCAATAACCCAGTCGGATGGAGACCTCTGACTTTGCTCTACTTTTTGTTTTGTTGTCACATATTTCATAGGCATCTCTCAGGCCTCTGTGTTCGTGGGTACGCGCACAAAGCAGCCTCATGAGGAAAAGTAAGTTGCCCTGTTGTGTCAAGGATCAGATTCAGCATGGATCTCTGGGAATGAGGTCCTGGGGGGTGAGCAGCTACGTGATTCTCAATAACAGGTTTTGGTTTTTCATCCCAAGATGAGGGATACAAGTGTCCTTGTCTCCCTCTCTTTTGCTGCAGCTTTAAACAGGTAAAGTGGTGTAATGGCTTCGCTCCAGAGAGTCAGACACATTTTAGCTGTCCAGGATTCAACCAGGCGGAACTGCAAAGAAACCTAAAGATGTCAGAAGGCTCGTGTTATTTCAATAGTTCAAAGACGGAGTCGTAGTAACACTTACTGTCCACTTTTATTGGACATACCAACACCGTCCAATTTTCTTCCTGCAAAACCCTCGTGTAGTGTTGCCTTTGTGTTGGGAAACGGTCGACTTTGGTGAGTGGCAGCGGTGACGTTTCCAAAAAATTCCGCATTGTAGCAGCTCTTGCACTGATATAAAGCTGTAGGATGAAGTAGAATACAAAGAATAAATAAACATGTAAACATTGAGTGTACGATATATTGTATTTTTTAGTTCACAGATCATCAGTCTCAAGAGTGTGTAAAAGATGATTTACATGTAGATGGTTGAACCCTTATGCTTCATCCCTTGAGGTCATCCTGCTGTTATGCTGTAACACTGGCATTAAATTGGTAAGAATAAATGAATAAATAGATAAATAAATAAATAAATAAATAAATAAATAGATAGATAGATAGATAGATAGATAGATAGAAAGATAGATAGATAGATAGATAGATAGATAGATAGATAGATAGATAGATAGATAGATAGATAAATAGATAGATAAATAGATAGATAAATAGATAAATAAATGAATAAATAAATACCCTAATCGGATGAATGCTTTGATCTGAACTAGTGTTTTTCCCTATTCATCTAGATAACAGGGTCTTCCTCCCCTGGTGACATGATTTAATTAATTAGGACAAATTGCACCACATGATGTTCATTAGTAATTAGCTTTGCACACCATCGTCACCGTCAGACGTGGATACATGAGGGAATGAAAGCAGACAAAGAGCAGCGGACAAATGAGGCTCGGGAAGTTCTCAATTTTCACAGAGACTTTGTGTCATTAAATCTTATTCTAATGGATTTGTAGGTCCCAAAGCACTGATGGGATGATGGACTGTGTCAGAAAAGTAGGACGCTGGCAGATTCTGGAGGGATGTTGTGGTGTAGGGATGAGACAGCTGGGAAACACACTCCGGCACACTCATAAGGTGGTTGCTTCTTCGACATGCAGATGAAGGAGCAAAACTTAATTAAATTCATTTACCTCTTTTTATTTTCCCTGACGAAACCAAAAATCAACACAATCTGACGACTTGTCATCTCTTTCGGATATGACATCATTTCATGTCTTATTCCATGTTGAGGCGGTTGTGATGGTCCTCAGCTACATCTGAGATGGGTGCACGATCATTTTTACGAAATGCTGGTATTATTCTCACAGAGATCTATTGCTGCTGCTCCCATAATATTGCACTTAGATTTGATGTGCTACATTTTGAGGCAGATGTTTAATTACGAGGGCAGTTAAACATCTTTTTAAAATCTGATTAAATGAAACATTGATGTAGTGATTACGCATATTTGAATGTATTCATCTATTTTTGGCAGTTGTATTATTGATGACAGTTCAAGACATTTCTAATGCCAATTTCATAATGTAAAGTTATTCCTGAATATTTGGATAGGGATTCTGATAACCACAGTAGAAAAATTTCTCCCAAAATACAAAATACAGATTTCAAATCCATTACATGCAGCCGCAGCAGTTTCAGCAGCAAAATAAGGTTGTACAGAGGGCGCAAAACAGTGCAAGCTTTAAACAAGACTTTAAGAAACGCTTAAACACTGACAGCCCGTTTAATTACCTCCACACTCAAATTATTAGTTACCGGTAGTTAGCTGTTGCTTTCAGTCGTAAGTGTTCCTGCTGCAGCTTTTTCCTGGTGTTGGAATTTTCTCTCTGGTCCCCTTTTATCTGTGAACATTTTATTTCATGTGCAGCAGCAGCAGAGGCTGCTGACTGTGCTCGCCATTCACCATCTTGTTAATGTTACCTTTCCACAGAGGTAACAAGGGTTAGTTAATGGGAACATTTATGCAGCAGCACCCGGCAACAGGAGAAAGCAGCTGCTGATGAGACCACAAAGTTCGAGTGAGTTTGAGTTCAATCCAATTTCATTTCTTGTTATCCTCGTGCGGCGATAATCCACTTTTTTCTAGCAATAGTAACATTTTTAGTGATGCATGTCAGGTTGTGCAGCGAAGTTAGAGGATCCATGCCCGGATCACATTTTTTCCACAGCTACGTGGGAAATAATGGCTGCACTTACCGGAGCGCTTGTGCTGCGGTCTGTTTTAGGCTCCACGTTTGTCTCTCGGATTTAGTTTCACTTCTTGGTGGCCTGGGCCAACGACTGCATTTAATCCAATCAAATTCAACATATTCCCTGCAGCAATATCTTGCTTCTGTATGTCATTGCCAAATGCAAAAAGATGATCTGCCTCTGGATGATGTCCTCTGCATCTCGGGAACAATAATGAGCCACAGGAGGAGTCTCTATTGTTTGAGCTCCTATTTGTGCATTAATAGCCTGAAGACGCAATCCCAAACTAAAGTAAATAAGGTTTCTTTGAGATTGCTTCATGGTTATTCTGATGCGTAGGTCAACAAAGGGCAGTCTGTGGGGCCTGATGTCATTACAAGAGCATACAATGAATTTGTTGATAGGTAAAGATAAACTTGCAAATATTCATAGATTTACCAAAGAATGCTATTTCACACATTAAAATTATCCACTTGTCCCTAAATATCAAACAAAAGTTGTGTCTGAGGTATCAATACGTATTTGGTATTCACTGTGGTATCAAACTATGAAATGTGACGGAATAAACCCAAATATTTGTTGTCATGAAAATCATGAGCTTGTCAGCGACAAATCCAGTTTTTACAGCATTGAAAAATTCCTGCCCATGACACACAGTGAGTGTTTCAAAAACAGATGTGATCAAGTTTATTAGCAGTGAGACGGTAGTTTTTTTGGCTACTTTATTTATCTGTGCTGGAGGATCCCCCCAGGAAATTAGAAACCCCAGCAGCTCAAAGAACAGGGCAGAGAGAGAGTTAAGACAGAACTAAGCCAAGAATACAGGGAATGCGTGATAAAACTAAGAATACAGAGAATTTTGAGATAGGCAAGGAATACCGTGCTTAAGAGTAACTAGAGCATAATAAATGATAATGCTAAAAGGCATTTAATGCATGGTATTAGAATAGCATCATTCTCTTCTCTGACCTGCAGCAAAGTGCATTAATCATTTAGGTTTCATTGAGTCATTTGCGGATACAGTAGGACTCTTTTTTTTTCGGCTACGAGAATCAACTCGAGCATTGACCTTATGGCCAGAGCACTGAAACCTCAGCTTTTATACAATTCTGCTGTTAAAATGTGTTACTGCAGATATACCACGTGACGGGACAACAAACCTATGAGGACAGACCTTTATGTCAGAGAAAATATACTCCTTAATCTTATTTGGAGGGTCTCAGAACCAATTAAATTGAAGTGAGTCAGTACATTTATACGCTGCACTGTCCCATGATGCAGTTATGATTGAGTACAGGCCATATTGTTGATGGAGAAAACTTGCTTTACATTGCACCATTATTTTCTGTCCCATCATCTTTAAGGCAGAGCTGCTGTGTTGGGGAAATGGCACTGACTGTAACTACGCATATTCTGATTGTAGTGTTTATCCAAGTGTCCACTGTCTGCACAATAGTGATGTTGGTTATCCCTGATGGACGATAATTTCTGTATCGACTGTGCTTAATGATGTTCTTATATTCACAGTGTCATTATTTTGCATATGAGGATGTTTTTTTAAGTCCACACTGCAATAAAAGGGTAAAGCATTTTTTTTTACCAGAGGATGTGGACTAGGAATTGCAATCACTTTTCTATTGATTCTCTCAGAGTGCAATGTAGAGCCACTTTATGCCAACTTCAAATATACAGCCTCCAAAGCCATTGTGCGCAACCCTAACTAAAGGTGTGCAGAAGGAAGAAAATAATACTAGTTTTAATAGGGAAAGAAATGAATCTGATTAATTTGTTCATGCTGACAGCCCCATTTCTAACGCCATTTTGCAGTATTCTTCCTTTGCAATGTACTGAAACCTCCGCACACCTGTAAAAGTATTAGTCATTAATATCTTTCTCCAAAGTTGTTTTAGTGTAGTGTTGACCACATTATCATAGGCCCCTGCATCTTTTTACCCGCAGGGAATATAAGGAGTTTGCTGCCTTTAAAATTGTAGCATATTTCATGCTAGCACTACCAACATTTCAACAAGCAATTCATGGTAGTTGAAATCAATCCAGACAAACATTTCAGCATTTGTGTTAGTATTTATATATGGAGAGAAATAATTGTATTATTGTGCCATACAGGAATAATAATGCAGCCATAAGGAGGGGGGTGATTTTGTGCTCAATATCCTCCAGGCACAGTGATGCCCGTGTCGAAGATTTGGGTTCAATTCTGCTGTTAAAAGGAGTTATCACACATTTTCCATGTGACCAAACAACAAACCACATTATCTCTGAAGGCAGAACTTCATGCCAGGAGCTTTAGATACTTCTATAATTTTGGGGCCTCTGTAGCAGGGCTATTTTATTAATTCATTTATTGGATCCCTAACTCCAATAAGCCCAATTAGATTAGGTTGCATTTCACAATGATCTCTGATGTTCAGTCCTACTTCTGCTTCTGTCTGAGAAGTATCAAGGTGAAATAAAACTGCAGAATCCAGCTGGGAACCAGAATTGCAGTTCACATGGACTTCCTATGTCCTATCATACATAATGATCAACAATGAATAGATATGAGCTGTGTTGATTAATGTTACAAAACATATCGGCAATTATTTTGAGGCTGAGAGAAATAACTGAGGGAAAAATTCAGACAGGGCAGTGGTGTAGTCAAATGGAATAACATGGAAATGGAATAACTGTGAATAACAATTTCAGGTCCATCAGTGAAATACAACAAAGTTTTAAGCATACTTGACTTCACAACAACAAAGCAGCACTTTACAAAGGCAAAACTAATAGATGTCCTGTCATTAATTTTCTGTGTAGGACCTTAAATAGAAATTAAAATGATTGACAGAGATTGAGAATTACAATATGCTGAACATAACCATAACTCAAAATGATCCCAGTGGCCTCCACTCTGAAATAAATACAGTTGCAGTTTTGGGATTTTCAAAACTGTCAACATTCTCTCAGTTTAATTGAGGAAGATGTTGATATAGTCAGAAGCCCTTGGCGCTGATAACTGAGATCATGGGTCGTGATCCACACTGTGAGGAGGTAGATCTCAGCTCAATTTTCACTTCCACTTGCGCGAGGTTTTGCACATGCCAAATTCAGACTCATTCTCCATCAGATACTTTACATTTCCCAAGGGCCTGGCGGGGGCTCTCAGGCTGTGACTTTTTTGAGAGATGAAGATTCTTTTTGTGTAGGAAAACTCTACTTTCTATGTTTGTCATTTGTCAAACACAACCCTCTCATGTCCTCTTTGAATATGGAGCCACTGTCTACATCCTGTTCCCTCATCATCAACAGTGTTTCCCACTGTCATCCTTTCTTTTTGCGAATACTGCTGATTATTGCCGGCATTTCCTCTTTCTCCTTTGCTGCCGCTCCGTCAGAGGGCGGACGGGTTCCCCTTAGTTGGCATGCGACATGCAGGCCCAGTGACAGTGTGTGTGCGTGTCTGTGCGCGCTTGCCCACAAGTCTTAACCACTGTGCAATACTCTATGGGAATCTTTGTCCCCTCATTACTTTCCACTCCATGCAACGTGGATTACAGTGGTTTAGCAGCATGTGCATCCGTCACACAAACACACACACACACACACACATGCGCACACGCACAGGGACAACAAGCTGAGTGCAGATCTCAGGTTTCTTGTGTCTCCTTTCCCATGATGGAAAGTCCGGATGCATGACAGACATATGGAACTTTGTAGGTCCAATTAGGCCACATAAAAATGAGAAAAGCAAACTTCAGCACAAAGGATATTAATATTAATATCTATATTTCCACGTCTGGTTACACAGAAGAGTGGGTTGGGATTTTTTTCTGTACCGTTAGGATTTGCTGTGCTAGATGGCACATGAGGCCACCGAGCTAGTGATCTGCATGGGGGCGCCTGTTGGGAAATACTCTTAATTTATTCACAGAACGCGTTGCTCAGCCTCCCTGAGTGCCCATGCCTCTGATCAGACATTAATTAGATTGGCCTTGTCACAGATTTGGCCACTGTGTTCCTGTAAAAGCTTGTGCCACTGAATAAACAAAACCGTCACCATCCAGGGCCCCCGTTGATAAGTGTGACCGTGATATGATGCATTGGACTGTGCAAATAAAATCCATGTGAAAAATGATGTGATCAGTCAGCAAGGACAAGATCAATGATGAGCGTTAATGAAGTAGTCAATCTAAGATCTCATGTGATTGGTCAACGTGTGCCTTGACACTAAGAGTGTGTTTCCTAATATCTGCAATAACTAAGATTTGTCGTCCAGACCAGTCCCCCTGTTTGGGCTGCCCCCTCTAGAGGTCGCCACAGCTTTTCCATTTCATTCCAACCTTTTGTGTCTCCACACCAACAGGTCCTCATTCCAGATGTCCACGCACCATTTCTGTCGTCTCCATCTTTGTCTCCTCCACCTTCTCCATCCTTTGTCCAATGCTGTGTCACAACTATCTCTCTACCTCCTGTGGAAAATCCCTCTCAGTCTTCCCTCTCTGCCCAAATTCTCCAAACCACCCTCCCCTCTAATGTCCTCAGAATTGGTTACTCCCGAAGAAAACCTGAGCATCCTCCTCACTGCAACATCCATCTCAGCATCCTGTCTTTTACTGCCTCTCCCCCATCATGATGTTTGGTCTGGGGACAGACCAAACATCATGACAGGTCTCACTACCATCTCGTAAAACTCCCCTTTGAGTCTGGCGGCTATTCTTTTCACATGCCTTACACTCTCCTCTGCCTGCCGCCTTGCCTGCACACTATTTTCTCTCAGAGGTTGAAGTAGAACCTGATCTCATGGCTTGGAAAGCCAATGCTCCTTTAAATAGTGTCATTTGTATTCATGGGATGTATTTTTTTATTTTCTATGTACCATGCACGTTTTTCGATGTGTGTGTTTGTGTGTGGTTTGGGGGTCAGTGACAGTGTGCTGAAACACCTCAATTGAACCTCTGCAACCTATAATAAACTGCAGACTGGTTTTGTATCAAGGATTCCGACTCTTAGGAGAGAACCTGATAGCACCTCCAGACTTAACCCTTTGCCTTCCCTTGTTTTGTAGCTTTTTTCTTTTTTTTTTCTTGATCCCTCTTTAGCTGCGTGGCCCCTCACATAGCACGTCGCAAAAGAAAGTGATGTTATTATAACTTGTAAGTTTAAATGAACAAAGTTCGGTGCGTTGTGACGTGGTTGGATGTACAGTATCGTGTGCTGTGGGCTGTGTTGCTTTGTAATGATGCATGTCCCTCATCTCTGAGGTATACCCAATGTCAGCATCTGTGCATTTGAATTTCACAGGTTCAGAGCAGACTGTAAATTCATGATTGCACTTTATGCAAAAATGACCAAGAATGGAGAGAAAGAGAGGAAGAGAGAAGGACGTGGTAATGACTGTGTTAATGGAGAATGTGGAATTTAATGAGATTAAGCACTGGAGGAGGCTGGATAGGAGAACAGGGCAGGCAATAATATGAAGGAATCAAGGATATTTAAGTTAGACAGATTTTATAACTATGACTTAATTTGTGATGAGAGCTGATGGAATTCTTCAGACATAGGGATTTCACTGGCACTCGTTTGTATCAGTGGCATATTGTGAGAAGGAATCAACAGGAGATCGACAGAACTGTGCCTCATGATTGCAGCTCGGATGGCAGTTTGGGGAAATCAGACTATTTAACTGCCGGGAGAGAGCATATTGTTCAAAATGTATTGTTCCCTGGCAGTTTGCAAGAGCCTTGGGGATGAAAAATGATATTTTTGAACACTTTTTGGAGGCGACAAATGTATGTGAGAGCAGGATGGTTTTTGTGCATCGTTACTGACCTACAGTGAATGCTAATGAATACTCCCCAAGCTCCATGATTAAGGAGCAGCCTCATCTCATCCATATTCTTCTGCCCTCCACAGGGAAAGAGGCAGGCACAGAACATGATCCAGGAAAAAATGCCCAGGAGCCGAAAATAATCTCGGTAACATTATCACAGTAGAATTAATATAGCTGAATGGAGGGAGCTACTTTGGATTTGCCTCTGCTCTGAACCGAGGTTAATGATCAAATTTAAGTGTTAATTAGCTGTGAGTCATTAGGCCTGGATTCACGGAGCAGACTTTTAACTTGCAAGTTAGTCCTTCATCAACTCACCAAGTAGGCTTTGTCTTCCAAGTTGAAAACTTCCTGATAGCTACCGCAAATGCTCATTTTCTCTGATTCCCGCACCTGCTCATTTTTCGTGCAGTTAATTAAATTACATCAAGTAATGAATTGTACATAGAATCTGCGCGCAAAGCAGACGCAATGTCCTGAAATTGTCAGTACTGTTCTTGTTCAAAACCTAGTCAGCCAGCTCTCATTCTGTCTCAGCGCCCACAGGGAGGAAGATTATTTTATTTTGATGCCACCCTTTTTTGAAACGGGATTTCATCGACTCTGCTCTTTTGACAAGTGCAAAATTGCAATGATAGGAAAGAAGTTAGATATTTGCCATGTTCAGCCAGGCTTGGCCATAGACCATGAAACTATGAAATTAGAAATGTGCTCCACGGGCAGACTGCCCTCTCAAACACGCAGATCTCCGGATATTTTTAGGTTGTTGCATTTTTGTCTGCAGAGGTACATTGTCCTGTCTGACTCGTCCACCAGGCTCCCTGTTGTTCCCATGTAATGTTCTTCCACTTCATTCTTAATCTTTGTTTCATTTGATTTTGTGTGTTTGAGTTATAGGATCTTGTACATGATCCTGATGTGACAGCAATCCTTGTTTTGTACATTGGCAAAAGTGGATGAAAAGTACAACCTGTCTTCATAGTTGGACTTGGTGTGTGTGTGTGTGTGTGTGTGTGTGTGTGTGTGTGTCTGTCTGTCTGTCTGTCTGTCTGTCTGTCTGTCTATCTAACGATCCATCTATCTATCTCTCTCTCCTCAGGAGTTCCCTGAATACCTAATTTGGTGAGGGGCTGACAGTCTTTGATGATCATGTTGACCACAACCTCATCCACTGCTTGCTTGTTGGGGAACTGCGAGCCAAAAAGAAATATTTTGTGAAGAGCTTACTTAAGGACTGTAATTTTTACAATTAATATTACAGAGTCACACAAAATATTTTTTTTGTAACTATTTTTGAAAAATCTAATTTTCTGTGACAATTTCTACACACCTGGGGTCACACCACGATCTGCCGATTCTTCATTGCCGAACTGTAAAATTTCTCAGTATTGATGAAGTGCTCTCACTGACATTAAGAGGGCTCTGTGTCGCAGAGCCGACACTTCACCCATAATACAATTAAAAGTTGATTCATCTGAGAACAAACCACCATAAACAACATTCAAACCTATCACTAGAGCAGAGTACAAACATATTTCAGTGAAAAACTAACAGTAAACAATGGTCGATGGAGAAAAATATTAACCTTACTTGATCAAAACTATTCCAGACTTGAGAAAACTTACTAGAATGATTCGTGCAGTCAATGGAATAAGGTGTTATCTGCGTTGGGTAAAAGAAAGTTATGGGTCATTCACCTTTTTATGTCCCTTAGGTAAGCCTAGATTTCTAAATGGTTGATGTCATAATGCCAATCATCATCCTCATCGATCCCTAAGCTGCGACTCCTCACTGTATGTTAGCTTGCAAGGCCAGGAAACCTGTGTGCGGCTCCCCCATTTCATAGTGTTCACACGCGCACAAACACACTTGAACCTGTGCAGATCGTCCCAAACCATTGCAAAAACGGCACCCAGACGCACAGAAATGGCTGAACGGCAGGGGACCGTGCGCATTCACTCACTCTCTCTCTCTCTCACACAATCACACACACAAGGACAGACAAACAATTACTTGGGTGAACTGGGCGCAGAGGTTTCAGCACCACGGACAGCTCTTTGGCACGCCTCGATCAGCATTCAGTTTTATTCTCTCTGACGATGATACAGTGATGTTTTTTGGTGACTTTTTATTTTGTCTCAGCTTCCAGACGCCTCCCGGTTTGAGGGCAATGGGCGTGGCCAAAGCATCTGAGGGTTATGGGTACGTTGACCTGTTTGCTGCTGTGCACTGCATCTGCTTAGTCATCCACAGCTTTTTGTTTGGATAGACTTTGATATGTCTATCTGCAGTGGTGATGTCCGTGCAGTACTTGATGTAATTCAGGGCTGCTGTGGTATGCTGCTCCAAATCCTAAAGTTCAAACACCTCCAATTTGTCATATCAAAGCAATTGAAACCTCATTAGCAGGCTGTAGCAACAAGACACTGAAGCCTGGGGGCAGAGCCTTTAACTCTCAGGCTCCTCTTCACCTTGTACACCCCTGACTGTGTCTTTATCCAGGACAACACCCTCACTATCAAATAAGCTGCTAACACCAGCATCCTGGGTTTCATCAAGGATGGGGACAAGGCAGGCTACAGGACCACAGCAGTCCTGTAGCCTACATCCAACCTGAGCTGGACAACCAACACCAAAGCCATAGTGAGAAAAGCCCAACAAAGTCTTTACTTCATCAGGCTGCTCAGGAAAGTGGGTCTGAGATATGAAACATAAATACTGTTTGTGCAGCCTAAGACACAGCAGAGAGCAGAGAGCATCCGCAGGACCCACTGCTGCAACAGCTCCTTCCTTGTCGCAGTCAGACTGATGGCAAAACAAAACTTCGATAGCTCAGCTGGTAGAGCAGTGGACTGTAGTTCCTTTGGTTGCTGGTTCAAATTCGGCTCAAAGGGGACTTTTTCTTAGGGACCACACTGCCCCCCCTCAGAGACAACTTTACTGGCCAACTTCAACAGAGGGCCAGAAATATCAGCCTGGACCCTACATGCCCTGTTCTCCCAACTCCCTTCTGGAAAGAGATACCGAAATGTCAAGTCCAGAACAACAAGACTCAACAATAGCTTCAATCGCCAGGCCGTTAGGGCCATCATCCCATCCTTATTGAACCCACCCATCGCTGATTGATTCATCCCCTCAACACACACACACACACACACACACACACACAAAACCATCCCTTGCCACTGCAATTGCCTCTTTATGTGTTTTAGTGATAGTAATTTTATACATGATGCAGGTTTTTGAGCAATCTCTGTCATACTACTGTTACTTGCTGCTAGACCACTGCTATAACCATAATGTGGAGCTGCCAAATGTATTTTCACAATGATGTTGAAAACAGTGTTATAGTGGTAATAAAGGATTCTGATTCTTATTCTTACAAGAACTACTACTTGTGTATTCAGCAATTCATCCCTGACAGTGGCACAATACTTTATTGGTGCAATAACCTTTTTCGGTGGAGTAACTTTACCTGTATAATGACCTTCCTGCCTGCATACAGACGGAATCGAATTTTGACGAAAGCCAAAAGTGACCGGTTTAAATTGTCAGTCAGGACAAACAATTTAAACCGGGCATACAGCCAATGCCGGTTGCACTTTCACCTCTTTCTCAACTCTTTCTGATGCCCACTTTAGTTTAATTACCGGTAACTGGAGGTGACGTCTTCCTCGGCTATTGATGCTCCCGACGCATGACCCTGTATCCATCCGCACATCTCTGCACAAGCACTACCTGTCGCAGGGGCGGAACTTAGGGTGGGGCGGGAGGGCAGTAATCCCTCGACCCAGGTCCTGAGAGGGCCCGTTGACGACTT
>OMPJ01033837.1:0-17799 GCA_900312935.1 Carapus acus | reverse complement strand
CTATCAATAACGGACCGCTGCGAAATCAAAGACTCAGAGTTGAACTTCCTGCATTCATATCAATCCGCGCCAAAGCGTCTAGTTCCACTCTGGACTGTTTACGTACTGTTGCCCGCGTCACGCTTCGTCACGGAGCAAACATGAGCAGATTAAAAATTATTTTCAACATATTTGGGAAGCATGAAATTTTCGATGCGTGGGTAAGTATGATACGTGTATTTCAAGCTGCGGCGACAAACACACGTCGGAAGAAGTGACAGAAGCGCGAATGTAAAAGAGGAGTACCTGTAGCCGTTACGGCACTATTTTCTCGCGAAGGCGAAAATATCGTTGCCTACACTTTTGCAGAAAAATGAAAGTAGCCTTGTTATGAACTATTCTGACAACTGTATTATTCATTCTATCAACAGAAGGGAAGCAACTTAAATCCCCCGCTCTCTATATATCCTCCGAACCGGAAGTGCGTAACTACTGTCCCTTAAAGGTACAGTAGCTCGCTCGGTGAATGTCTCTAATTCCCTGTTATTGTGGGTCACCACACATTAATGTTTTAAGCCGTGTAATAAGCGTACATTATCCCGTACATATTTTCTACTTGCCGACTTACTATAGTTGATATTCCTGCCCTGCACTCAAATATATACCAGTATAAATATATAATAATCAGTGCCGGTCGTGGGCAGCTGAGTTTGACACCCGCGGAGCAAGGGATGGGGTTGTGAGGCAATGGGCACCTCGGCAGTGCCCAGAGGGCGGAGCTGGTCCCCCCCAATTTACAATATATATGAGACACCTCCCACGGATTTGCATGCTTGACAAAAACTCCCTTCTTTAATTTCCTGGATCGCAAGATCAACGGATCAATCAAGTACATGACTATCTACCCATTCAAACCACTACAACCTCAGTCAGGCGCACACACTTCACACTTCTATCCCTATGAAAAACGACGGTGTTATTGCATCCCACAACTTCGCCTAGCAGGATACTCATCCACCTCCATCGAGTGTCGAGTCCGTAACAGTGCCGGTACAGTGTCGACACAGTTTGCCTAGTGTGTCAATGTACTCCTTTAGACATCATCTTCCCATCACTAGTCCACAGCATGAATCAAATGTACGGCTGAATCGTAGCATTTGAAACAAGTCCGTATATCAAAAGTGAATCTGGGAACTCGTGGATACGTTTGCGCTTACACTTACTATACAAAATTGCCGACAATGTTCACTAGCTGGCATTGGCAGCTACGTTAATTTTTGACATGGATTATTTATAAAGAGTCGTGTGATATGGAGAAACACGAGCCAAACGTCACCCTCTGACATGAACTGTACAGTATCTACCATGGTGGCCCCTGTAAGTACAGCTGCGGGGCACAGAGATACCGGTAGTGCGATGTTACAACCAAACCCATCCGCCTGAGACTTCCGCCGGCTCCCGCGCCCGTGGAGGTTCCGGGCCGTGTGAGGCTGTGTAACCTGATTTGTACCTGGGTGCGGATGAAGGTGAATGAGCTGTGCCCCGGCTCTTCGTTCACCTGAGACGTCTGTCTCACCACCGGCGCTCAGATCGCACACATCCACCTGCACCCTGCCGGCCAGACAGGACGAAAACACGCCAACTACAAGGTCAGTCTGCAGAAGCTTAACCCCAGTTAGCGGCGGCCGGCGGCTAACTGTGGTAAGTCACTCAAGTAGCCTGGACCTCCACCTCCCACCCCGGCAGGTATGACACCTGCCATCTGCGGGCGAAACTGTACGCGGGCAGGGATGTGAATGGAGGAAAAGTAGGGTTAGCTCGCTATTATTTGACGAATATTCAAAGTGTTAGCTCTCAACTGCTGGTTGGACATCTGCCAGGTGTGTAAATGAGTGAATAATCTCGACAGTCGGTCGCAAATTCACCGTCTGAGATCAACATGGAGCAATTTTGTTCTACGGCTTACGTGAGACATCTCGCTGATACAGGCGAACTGACCCTGATCAGCTACAGTTGCCCTGAATTGGGCAATGGCAGGAGCAATAGGCTCATGTGTGTCAATGTTTGGATAACATGTACATTAAGTGGTTATTGTAAGGTTAATCACCAATGTCTGGATGAGTAGGCTCTAATCAAACACTGACTTGTCTTGCTTGTGCAGCCAGGATGAAGGTGCTCCTGATTCTGTCTCTGCTCCTCTGGATGTGTGCGGTGTTTTATGTGGGCATCTACCTGTTTGTGGGAGGATTCCTGCTGGTGAGGCTGGAAGTGAACAGGACCAGCACCTGCAGGGACATTTTGCAACCCGGAGAGGTGCCGGGCGACTTCTGTCACGTCCAGCCCCGCTTCAGACGGGCCGTCCTCATCATCATTGACGCCCTCAAGATTGACTTTGCCCGGTACAACCTTAGCAACACCTCGCCCCGGCCTTACGAGAACAAGCTGCCCGTGCTGGAAGACACACTGTCATCCTGGCCATTCAACAGCCGTTTGTATCCCTTCCGTGCTGACCCACCTACTACCACCATGCAGCGCATTAAGGGCTTCACCACTGGCTCCTTGCCCACATTTGTTGATGTTGGCAATAACTTTGCATCCAGCGCCATTTTGGAGGACAACCTCATCCACCAGCTTGGACAAACAGGTGAATATTTAGAGGGGTGTGGCTGAGTTTTTTGTGAGAGCATTACATCTACATCTTATCCGATCCTCATCACTCTGTCCAGCATGTTATTTTTAACCTTTTATTCGCCTTTCAACTGCATTTCTGAACATTCAGGGATCAAAAAAAGTACCCGTCAATTTTCATGGTTTTCTCACCTTGTCCTCCTTCGTGTCTGCAGGTAAACGTGTGGTCTTTATGGGTGACGATACCTGGGACAGTCTTTTCCCAAAGAAGTTCCACCGTTCTTTGCCTTTTCCATCCTTCAACGTGAAGGATCTGCACACTGTGGACAATGGAATCCTCCAACATTTGTACTCCACCAGTATGTGTCTCGTTACGACTCCGCCATGACACTAAGAGACAAATCGACACTCGAAGCTTGTGTTAATGATCCTGCTAATGCATTATTTCTAGACTGTGCTTGAGAGGACTAACATCAGAAACAGTACATTTTTGTCTTTTTTTTACAGTGATGGGTGATGACTGGGACGTTCTGGTTGCTCATTTCCTCGGTGTTGATCACTGCGGCCACAGATTTGGCCCTGATCACCCTGCCATGGCTGACAAGCTCACACAGATGGACGGCGTCATCAGGTCTGATTGCTGCAACTCCTGAGCTGGTGTCAGAGCATTCCTAAGTGTCATTTTTGCCATCCACATACTGTCACTTTGAACCTGTAGAGGCAAAGATCATGTTTATCATCCAGTGTATTATATCACTAGGGCGACAATGTCATAGCCACAGAAAGGACAGAAATTAAGCATTATTAACCATACACAAGAAATGTACAAGTGGAGAAGTGCCATCACTTCTTTCCTAAAAAATCAAGTCAATGTCTATTTTTGAAATACTGTAGTACCTACTGTCATGCCTGTAGTTCCTATGCTGCTTTTGTCTAACTGGCTATCATCTCCAGGTCTGTGATGGAGCGCCTCCAGAATGACACCCTGCTGGTGGTAATGGGCGACCACGGAATGACAGACAATGGTGATCACGGTGGAGAAAGTCTAAAGGAGACAGATGCTGCCATCTTCCTTTACAGCCCCTCACCCCTTTTTCCTGGGCCCCCAAACCAGGTAAGGGAATGATTTATTGATAGGCAGAAAAGCATTAAAATTGATGTTGGCATTGACAGACTGCTACAGTAGAATTGCCTGGAAATACATTCCTCGAAAGTCCTGGCAGCATTTTTTCTGGTACACTTAAGACAGAGTTGAGCTCACCCTGCGTTGCCTTTAGAGCAGAGTAAATACAATATTTTGAAACCAATGGCCCACAGTTGCATTGTAATGTTAAAATAAATAACCATGCGTGACAGTGTATAAAACTGTATTTGTGAAACGATTTCTCGCAACTTTCAGTGAAATGTAGAGTGAGAAATCTTCTGTGGCCCTGCACGAAACTATTTAACATGCGTCTATATTCTTACACTGTCACGGGTTGAAGCTTCTCAATCGTCAAATGCCAGATTACATCATGTTTGTTGATCTCACCAGGATACTTGGAGCCATTTCACGCTTGCATAGCTCTGCTTATTGGCTTATGGTCCCGCTCACTATGTCTGCTCGATGAATAGCTGGTGGTCTCAGCCTGTTCCCTGACTGAAGTGCATCTCATTTTTGGGGAGATTTGGGAGGGGGAAATTCGGGGAACAAGATCCACCATCGCTTTCCATACTCGCTGCTCAATTAGAGCGTTACATAACACAATTGGAAAATCATCTGTAAAGGGAACACATAACGCGTCTCACCACATGTGATGCGAAACATAATTAACAGAACCATTGATGGTGCAATGCATTGTCCTGTTTTCCATAGAGCGAGCCTGATGTGGTGCCCCAAACTGACCTGGTGCCCACGCTGGCGCTGTTGCTGGGGGTTCCTATCCCCTATAGCAGTGTAGGCCAGGTCCTTCTGCCTTTGTTCCCTCCCCACGGTCAGGCAGATGCAGTTGCTGGTCTCAACCAACTGGAGGCACTGTGGATCAATGCAAAGCAGGTATTGAAGGGGGGAAAAGGGAAAGCGCTGCAACGGCTCATTTAAACTTACACATTTATACTATCCTCACTGATGTTACTTTTAAAGGTCAATCGCTTCCTCGAGACATATTCTGCCATGGCCAAAGACATCCCCCCGGAGAGCCTCGCTCGCCTGAAAGACCAATTCTCCCACGTGTCCTCTGAATACCTTGCGACAGTTGGGGAAGGTCGACTGCCCTCGCCCAAGCTGGTAGCCTCCCTGCAGGCTTACCTCACCTCCGTCAGAGACACCTGCCGAGCCACATGGGCCCGCTTCAACCCGCTGAAGATGTCTGCAGGTTTAGCCGTCCTGGGATTTGCCTGTCTGACCTGCTTTACCCTGTCAGAGGTGTCGGCACTGGTATTTGCAATGAAAAGTCCTCTTAAAGCCCCAGGTGTGGCCGCATTGGTCACCGGCATCTGCATGGCTGTTGGGCAGAGTGTCGTGCGTGGTTACGTGGAGGTGGCCTGGTGCCTGGCAGCTGCTGCGCTCAGCTCTGAACTGCTGTTCCTCTGGAAAGCTTGGAGGTCAAAGAAGTCTGCTGTAGTGAGAAATGGATCCAAAGCCCCAAAGCAAAGAATTAGCCGGTGGACCCCACGTCGCTTCCTTATCACCCCTCTTTTTGTGGCGCTACTCCGATGTGCCTCACTGCTTTCTGACAGCTACGTGATAGCCGAGGGCCGAGTAGTCACCTTCCTGACCTTCTCCCTGGCAGTGTATATTCCTGTCCATCTCAACTGGGAAGGACTGCTGTTGCCTCATGGCCACGATCCTCTGAAACCTGTTGGACTGCTGCCGTCCCCAGCTCTGTCCCCCTCAGTGGTGCGTAAAGAGGGCAACACCCTCCTAGCCTGCCTTGGTCTGCTGGTCAGCGCCCTCTACCTCTCACTCTCCTTCCATGGCTGTCGGGAGGAGCAGGGCTCTTGCCAACCATCTCCATTTCTCCTGCCCCTTGCCCGGTTGCAGGATAACAAGCTGAAGAACCTCCACTATATCCTTTCAGTTTTGTCCCTCTGCTTGTGGACCTACTTGCTGAGACGGTGTCTACAACACTATGGCAACCTCAACTCCTCGGGCGGAACAGTATTCACAGCCCGCTGGATCCTACCACTCCTGTCTATGTGCCTGGGACTGCACTGGGCTGTCAGTGCCACAACAGAGGACAGCTTCAGAAACCTGTCTGAGCTCATCCGCTTGGCCCAGCTGGTTCTTCCCAGGATGGCTTTTTGTCTTCTGGGTTTGGGTATTATGCTTATCTGGCTTGACCCGCTCACTGTATTTGTGAAGATCAGGAATGCTACACCTGCCAGGGGCTCCTCTTTGTCCAGACCCCGTTATCGAGCCAGTACCGGCATCAGCCCGGAGGCCGAATTGCACCACCTCATCCCTCAGATTTACCAGCGAATGCGTCGCTCCCTGGAGGACGGCGAGTTGTCGGGAGCTAGCGAGGTGGACAGTCGTCCTGCAGTGGAAGCCTATGGACTCGGAACCGTCTACTCTGCCCCAGTGCTTCTGTTCTGCGGCCTGCTGGGTATTGGTTTGTTGTTGCTCCACCCAGAGGCCATGGCTCTCTCTTTCCTGCTGTTGCTGATAGAGATGGGAGCCCTGTTGCACATTCATGCCTCTTCCATTACCCTCAGCAACCTGCATGGAAATCCCAATGGTAAGTTTAGTGTGCACGGCACTGTAACTGTGGTGGCATGTTCTCTTTTGTGCCCGTACTTGACGTTGGAGATTGAGTTAACTTTTTGCTGTGTCTATCTCGAATGTCTGCAGTGGACTTTAAGGTGCCTTGGACTCCCATAGTGCTGTGGTCCCTGGCTGCCACCCAGTTCTTCCATGCAACAGGTCACATGCCCACCTTTCCGTCTATCCAGTGGGGTGCTGCCTTTGTGGGGTTCCCCGATGGCCACACTGGCACCATGGTGCCTGCCATGCTGGTCACCCTCAACACCTTTGCCTCCTACGTCCTGTTTTCAGGTGCAGCTGCTCTTCATAGTAAACACAGAATGCTAGAATTTAAATCTAACAAAGTTTTGTAATATATCCTCTTCCCGATCTGATCCTGTATCTTCAGTCGCATGTCCCCTGCTGCTGTTCTGGCCCTTGGTATGCGAGGTGCGTGGGAGCAAAGGAGGAAGAGCGGTCAGTGGGGACGAGGGCGATGAAGGCGTAATGGAGATGAGGCTACGAGAGAACTCGCAACACTTCAGCTCTGCTCTTCTCCAACTTGTGACACGTTACCTATTTTTCCACGGGGCACAGGTAAACCCACAAGGCCGCCGAGGTTCTCGCAAGGCACTCTTGTATGTAGCTGGACAATAATTCGATGGTCGACTTTTACCATAATGTCTTGTCCTCTTTCCTTTATCCCTTTCATACCCCCCAATTTCTCCTATTCCTTTGCAGGTTTTTGCCTCTGTTTGTGCAGCTGCTATCCTCAGGAGACACCTAATGGTGTGGAAGGTTTTCGCACCCAAGTAAGAGCCCGAATGGATTTTCCAACTCGTGTCAACTCACTGACTGTAAACGTTTTCCAGGATATTAATATCACTGCCAAGTCGTCACCACTAATGTGCCAAGTCTCCACTGCTGAATGAATCATGTCAATATCATGTGTTGGTTTATTTTTCCCAGACTGATTCATCTGGCACTGCTTTTTATGTAACAAATGCGAGAGAGTTTTTCACTTTTCTTTGAGTGGCCACTCAAGGTTAAAACTTGAGGGGCTGATTTCATCATGGTGAATCTCAATTGCAGTTTGCTTTTCCTTGCAGGTTGATGTTCGAGGCCTCTGCATTCTTGGTAACCAGCGCCTCCTTGCTAATCGGCGTGGCTTTGGTGCTCCGGACAGACGTGGCGTTGGGCTTTTGGTTTCGGCGACTCCTTCCCGATGGATCCAGGTAGCGATGCTGCTGCTGATGGGAGACTGCTATTTAAAGACCTGAGTGCCATCTGTGTCCACCATCAACAAGTGCTTAGTGACATTGCTCCTGGGCTGCTCTGAGGCGCTGGTTCACTTGTCACTGATGCCAAGACCAAACCAACAACATGGACTAAGTTCTTGTCAAGAAGAAAGGGGAAACCAGGGGAACTCGCGCACACACGGGTACCACTGACAAATATGTTTGTGCCTGACTGTCTGAGGTCTCGCCTTGAGCTGTGGATGAGTTGGGCCTACCCTTAGAAGCCACATGGTCCACAATCAGCAGCCATTAAGTGACAAAGGCGTTTGAGAGGTACTGTTTGAAAAGTAAACTCAACCTCTACTGAGGCCTGATATGGACGTGGTAAGCAGGACTGCAGCATTCGCATCGTGAAATTGTGTGCCAGCTCAAATACGTCTTCTTCTGTCAACAATCCAACTGGCCATCGTCCCTCATAAACATAAGGCTCTAATGGTTGGGTAATGAGTTTGCTGCTCGAGTCTTGCAGGATACTTGCCTCACGCTCCACAACGTAACCATCTTCTAGCTCAAATTGATTCAGGATTTGCTTTTGACTGTTATATTTACTTTTCTGTGTTTTGTTACTAGGCTATTCAGCTTCATGCTACAGCTGGGGTCACTTGGAAAATACTGACTTGCTATTTATTTGGTGGTGGCAGTCTGAGCGTGTCAGATTTGAATCTTTTAAACCGCACACAAATGGTTGGAGACGCAAGAGTTGATAAGCCTTAAGATGGTGAATGGTTCAACATCTCTGGAGGGAGCTCACTTGGGACACAGTATTTATCTATCTGGTTTTTTACATCATATGGACGGCACAAAAAGAAGATGGAAAGGTGAAACACAAATGTCACTGCCAATCTGCCACCTGGAATCTTGCACTAGGATTTGATTGTGTTGGATGAATTGTAACAGTGCACAGTTCATCCACCAATGCCATCCAACAATGTATTTACACTGTTTTTTATACTTGAATGGTCTTTGACTTTATCTTGGGGACTTAATTGATATTCATAATACCTACTTTCTACTTAAAGGGGGAAAATCAGCCATTAAGGAAGAGGGAAATTTTTTGTCCTAATTACTCCCATATACATTCTCCTTAGATTGGCAGATCGCTTTACCATCAGAGCTGAGCGATGTCATTGTCATCTCCACGATCATTATGTGTGATGTGATCACCTGTAATCCGCTAAAAAATAATGATCATAAAATTTGAGAAAAACACAACTTTGGAAGTGAGCAGATGCTGAAATAATGCAGTTTGCCCAGATGTCAGCAGAGGTCAACAGTGAAATACTGGATGGTGCCAAATGCCCCTTTCATCACAGTTTTTTTGTACAATGCCACTGAGTATATGCAACACTGTCTGTTAACTCATTTGTTTGTTAATGTCTGACTCAGTGTCCTGCCAGTCAGCAGCTACAGCTCATTAGCTAATGTGCAATTTTCTAAAGAAGAACTCAGGCTCAATAAGCAAAATGCGATGGACTGGCCCATCTGAGCAATCTAGGGGTCAGTCAGGGCATTGTGGTGAAAGGGATGTTGGGACCTCATTTATTTCACAGACCATGACTGGGCATCAATTCTGTCAGCACTTTTGATTCTTTTTTTTAAAAATAGTAATAAATGAATTGCTAAAAAATGATTTTACAGTCTTGTGAAAAATAATAAATTAATAAAAAAAACTTTGATACACAATATGATAGCCTTGGAGGCAATATTCATTTCATCATTTCACTTTGGTTTGCAGCACTGCCTCCAGGTTTGAAGTTAAAGTACACTTGTGTTTATTGTTACAGCAGGGAAAACTATTTATACAACAGATAAAAGCAGTATTAATGTTCATGAGGGCTATTGATCCCAGGAGTAGATGGAGGAGTGGAATGATGCCAAACAGCCATGTTCCTTGTTTACTGCCCATCACTCAGGGTGGATGTGGCACCATGATCTGTTATTCATTACTCTCTCTGGCTTTCCACATTTCCTGCTCTCGTGACTGTAAATCGGCCCGTTGCTGCCAATTCCTGCATGCTTTGGTATTTATAAGCCCAAAACACCGGTGGCACAGTTTCTGTCACATCTGACGGAGCTTGCACAGCCTCATGGTGACAACAAATGCATCTGCTGGCAGCTGTGCACCAGCGTTGGGATGATATTTACTGGATACATTAATTTAGGAGTATTTGCATTGCATTTTCTATAATGTACTAAATTTCTGATGTCAAAAGGCTATATTATTCCACAGCAGCTTATTGTGACGTGGTCTGCATTTGCATCAAACTGTATATTTACATCAGTGTCTGACTCGTAGGTGAACGAAATAGGAGTTTTAGAGAGCTATGGATTAAACTTATTGTACTACAACTTTCGTCAATTACATAACATTAAAAAAAACTTTCTGAAGTTATGCACGATACACAAACAAAGCACATATTTCTATATACTGTATGCTGTATGTCGCAGCAACGTTTCCCCACAATGTGAGAGGCGATGATGGATTGCCTCGGCCTCTAACTTTTCCATTCATCAAGCCGAGCATCCATCCTGCTGCCATAACCAAATTAAGCAGATATGAGAGGTGATGGGATTTTTAGAACCGGAAAGAGACTAATGCTAGCGAAGGACGGACGTCTACAAACACATTTGCTGATGCAGCCAGTTTGATGTTTTGGGCTGCATATTATTTTGTCCGTGAAAAGCTTTTCAGAGGATATGAGCTTTTTGATTGCCCGGCTTGCATTTGAAGCATCAGTAGCTGCCTAATTGCTCGTCATTAAGCGATAAATGGCCCTTATGTCAACATTCTCTGCCTCTCAGCCAGCCTCCGGTGTGCAGTATCTGAGTAAGACCTTTCTGTGCTGTGAAAATGAAAAATCAACCGTCTGCTCACTCGTGTTTTTGTCGAGATCATGGCAACACCTCTCCTCAGGAAAGTTGATATTGAATTTTGTCAGTTTCAGCATTCATCATTTGTGCCTCCTATACATGACCTCAGATAGGAGGCAGGACTGGAAATACCTTTGGTCAACCATCCAAAATAATGGGAAGTGCACAAGAAGAATGGGGTGCAGGCAGAATGGTGTGTGCCAGGGTTTGGTGCAAGAGTAGCTGCCAGACGGAAAGGGAAGGCGAAGTCACACCTGCCATGATATTTGAGACCGTGTCCAGGAGACAGAGGTGGCCGAGATAGGTGGCTACATACAGACCATATCGATCCAATTTGGGAGGTTCTCCTCAAGAATTGATGAGATGAAGGAGATTTTCTTTGGGAGTCACCTGGTTTGACAGGATTAAAAATGAGACCATCAGAGGAACAGCTCAGGTGGAGCGATTGCGGGAGAGGGTCAAAGTGGCAAAATGTAGACAGTATGGTCATGTGCAGAGGAGTGTATATATTGGACAAGGGATGTTGGAGATGGAGCTAGGAAGGAGGTAGAGGAAAACCACAGAGAAGGCTCATGGATGACATGAGGGAAGACAGTGTTTCAGTGGATGATTTGAAGGATAGAAGAAGAAGGAGAAGTTGTTGTTTTTGTACAGTACTAGTGAGTAAGCAGTGATGTCTCATGAGTATAAATTTCAGCATGTCGCATCCCTACTTGAGGCCCAAGTCTGTGAGGGTGATAGAATGTGTCGAAGCTCAAAGACTCTTTTTTGGTCTCTTTTTTTAGTTTAACTTTTTATATTCTTGTGTTTTTACATTACAGAGCAAATAACCAGCTCATGTCTTAGTTTGTGGTCAATATCAGCCACCCCAAAGTCATGATCTCTCCCTATTACCGGTATATAAACTGAGTCAATATGAGGCCAAGTCAATGCAAGTAGAAAAAGCTGTTTGTCTCTGTTGACACAGAATTTGTTTACATACTTTGAAGCCTTGAACTGATGTGACACCAATACCAGTCAGCTCCCTAAAGTGTCGCTTTCTCCCTCACTACCAACACGCTTTAGCTAAATAATCAGTCAACCTACGGGGAAAAGTATGTCTTGTTTCTGTTTTAAATCAAGAATGCATGCACGCTATCTGCATTTGTATTGACTTTCACCATTCTATTTTCACCACCAGTCAAAAGTTTGGACCAATGGTGGGTTTATTTCCTGTGTATTCCTGGTTATCCAACTTTAGAGGATGTGTACGGATTGGTTGTTTGTCAACAGGAACCTTTTTATGTATTTCATTCGAAATATGTACTCATTCACTCATTGATCGTGTCTTTTGTTATACAGTAACACCTTGACATATGAGCAACTGAGTTTACAAGTTGTTTGAGATACGAACCGTCTCTCGGGCCATATTTTTATGGGGGAAACAAACGGAAATCCAAGCTAGGAATCGTGCCTCTGGACCTCACCACTGGTTGGAGCAGGGGCACACACTACCTATAACGGTTCGCACCATCTGTGAGGACTTTAGGCTACGAGAAACAGGAACTTCAGCATTGGAAGAATCATTCAAGGCTCGTCATGGGTGGTTTGATAACTTTAAGAAGAGAAGGAACATCCACTGGGTGGTGAGGCATGAAGAAGCATCTGCTGCAGAGGTAAGGCTGCAGAATGATGCTTCACAGGTTTGACTGTATGTGTGATGTAGTCATTGTGGAGAAAGGCAATGTTCCTCACCAAGTGTTTAAGTGTGATGAAACCGGGTTATTCTGGGAAAAATGACTGGGACAGATTAAAATTATTGTACTTATTTTAAAGAAAAATAAGCATTTGAGATGCGAGCAGACTGACTTACGAGTTCTGTCACTGCATTTATTTAGTCTAACTCTGATTCAGATTTGACTGAACTTTTGTTTGTATCAGGTTGAAAACAACCTGTGGATGACTTATGTTCACAGTCTCATCTGTGCCACAATGCTTCATTTTTCCTAAAAAAGGCTACACACAGCTCGTCCAGAGTGTCCCCTCAGCCGAGGTTTAGGCCTTTACATCACTGAACAATATTTAGGTCACCAAGTGTTGGGATTCTTCAGACTTTTCCGCTTCATGCCAGCAGCAATATTGTGGGAGCAGATGCATTTTGCGAGACGCGAAATGTCTCACAGACGCGCTGGCATCACAGATGGCAAATGCAGATGGACGTGATCCTCGTGCTTATCTGCCCATTTGGCAGCAAACACGCGAGACCACTGAATGCTGCTTCAGGAAGACACTAGTGTGTGTGTGTGTGTATGTTTGTATGTGTGAAGGAGTGTGTGGGCTGTTCTCCATCTTTGAACCTGACATTTGGAGTGACATTCAACAGCGCCTAAATGTCTCCAGACTTTGACACTTGAAGTCACTCTTCTCTGCACTTTTTTGGTTTCTGTATGTGTTGATCATTTATCACATTTTTCTTTTTTAGCCCCCAAGAGAAAATAATTCACTGGGAACACACTTGACTCGCATTTGGCTCCAGGAAAGAGCTCAATCCACATATGTAGTTACGTTGAGATATAAGATGTAATATTCTGATAGAATGAGTGGCTCATTTCCTCCAGCAGTCCCTCCATGTTCTGACTTGCAAATGGCTGAATTTCAAATAGTGATTGTAACTCTGGCGCTAGTCCTACGAGCCTAACATTCAGCCATTCATATATACACACACACACACACACAAATACTCTCACAGACACATACGGCAACTGCTTGAGTCGAGCACGTCAGAAGAAGAAAGTTTAGGGTGTTGCTCAAGGACAAGGCAGAGGATCTTGGAGTCAACCTCCATTTCTCAACTTCAGTATCTACGCCGTCTACTGATATTAAAAGATATCATGTAGTTATCATGTAATATCTACTCAGATGTGTCTGTGCAGCTGTTGATTAAAAAGACTGTCACGTCTGTGGCTAGAATAGAAATGTGCAACAGCATCCATCCGATCAGAACACAGAGATTAATTCATGATTGGGGAGGATCTGATGGGATCAGATTGAACATCTGTGTTGTAATTCACTTCACGCCATAATTATTGTAGAGTTTACACCATAATTTATGGCGGACTACAGTAGACCTTGAGGTAGCTTTGTATTGCAAAAGCCATTTGAGTCTCAGCTCACTTGCAGCTCCTCTAATTGACTTCTCCCTTGTTTGTGTGCCTCCTTTATTTTCAGTCTGATACAGACGAAGAAAAGGATCCTACCGACTAACAATGCTGCAGCTCTTTGGAACATTTTCCACATCTCATCTTGCCCAACTTCGAATCTGAATCTAGACAGCATGTGACGAATCAGTGACGAGGCGCTGAGAGGAATTTGCGATTGAGTGGCGAGGAAGAGCACATTACGCTAATGGAGGAAGCCAATGCATACCCCGAGACACACACACACACACACACGCACACACACTTCTGTAGCCTCCAAATCCATCTATAACCCCTGCACACTAATGTAAAGTCCACTCAAGGCCAGCGAGACAATGGCTTCTCTTCCTCCTTGGTGATTACAGGGTTGGACATGTTTTATGGGAGCATTTCAGAGAAAATATGTCTCCCGGAGAAAGTCAGTTCAGCCATAGCGCCAAAGAGCGCTCTGAGAATGTCAAAGATCGTGCTAAACATTAATGTGAAGCACAGGGGATGCATTTGTTGCCATCGATAGAAATATAGTCTAGTCACGTTCGCCAACTCCCTCGCACAGCCGGGACAAAAGTCGTAATTTGAGATGCGATTTCAATGCGTTTATTTAAAGTAAAGATATGTTGCACAAGGAGCAGCGTGGTGGTTGGGGCATGGTTCTCTTCCAGCTAATTTCATCTTAATTTGATTATATTTTCACTCATATCGTGCACAATTACACCATTAAGTCAAAAAACTGATTTATTGTAATGTAGAAAATCAGCTGAAAACTCACAGGCCTCATACTGATATTCATGTTTTTGTTTTTCAAGTATATACCCGCTGTTTGACACAGGTCATCTGGGGTTCCACTGTGTGATATCGTTGTTGTTTTTTGGGGTTCTTAATAATTGAAGGCCAACGCTAATTAGGGATGTCTCTTTTTTTTTTCCTTCTTCCTTTTCAAAAAATATTTCTCAGGGTCTATTTTGTTTTCCACCAGTTTTGGACTTAGTGTAAGTGGCTCCTTTTGCCTTTGGGACCAATTCACAATGCTGAGTGAGCTATAGCACAAAGTGCCCTGCTGTTGTGGAATTCTGGTCCCCCAAATTGGCTACGTGCGTGCGAGCCTGTGTGCGTGCAATGAATGAATAACTACCAATTCTCTCTGTGATGCTGGGCAGGTGTAGCAGCCCTCCAAAATCCCACCTTGAAACCCACTTGAAAGTTAAAAGCCCTGGAGGGCTCGGGGCACTTTGTTGCATTGCAGCACTTTGGCTCCTAGCTTCCTCGCGGCCCCTGAGAGGACAGACAGCCGCCGGTGGAGCTGATGGTGCTGTCCCTCGCCTCCTGGAGGGCTGCGATCAAAACAAACTCTCACGCTGCAAGGTGATGAGGCTGCCACTGGATTACTGCTGCGAATTTAGGCTTCCCAAGGAGAGAGAAAGATCAATGCACACAGTGTGAGGAAAGATAATCTTCAAGCTGTCACTCAGTCCAGGAAGAATAGCTGCACTTCACTCTACCACTCTAGCCATTCATTTGCTGAGCGTCTTCATCAAAGATATTTCCAAAAACATTTCTGAGGCTTTGATGCTCCAAAATCTTCTTTGTTTTCCAGACTGTTGATCAGAGATGATGGCAAACATGTCAAACATTACTCTTTGTAGCGCTCCAGGTCCTGCTGTATATGCTAATCCATGCGGTAATTACTGCCTTTTATTTTTGCCATACTCCATTGTGACAATATCCTTTTCGGGTTCCTTCCTTTCACATCCAAAGCTTGCACTTCCGTTCCCAGAGGCTAATTGCCAGCTCAAACCAGTAGACACAGGGCTGAAATTCCAAAGCTGAGCATCATCAATTCCACACATGGAATTTAACTGCCTACCAAGCTATGTGCTGAGCCAAACGTGATCAGGGAACATGGCTGAACTCACGAGCACATTGATAAACCTCAGTAGATGGATTGGTGGTCCTGAGTTGACCATCATTTCCCCCGTCCCTGCTCACGATGTCTTGGATTTGAATTCTGTGCTTTGGGCTGTGTTTGTGTAAGAGCCAGATGCTCAGGCAGCTCCAATACATGCAGAGTGGAGAGCATTCAAATTTTATAGCTCAAGCGGTTCGATGTGTCCGTGACCACTGTAGGCAGTTTTGGCTGCGGTCAGTTCTCTCTCTCCATCCACACAGTCCGTCTGCAGCGCGTTAACACCTTTGGGGTGAGCGCATCGCGGTTTCAGTCCCATCATCTGAGAAACATGTTAACACCAGAGACAGAGGAGGAGACGGCGAAAACGTACTTTCTGAGTAGAGCGGTGCAGAAATGCCTAATATTATCGCTCTACTTTGATCTTCAGAAAGCCTTCAAATGAGAGGAATACTTTGTTGTTGACATGAAATGACTTTGGGCGAAGTTAGAGGAAGTGTAATCAGATAATCGGAATTCAAGAGGCAGGATTGCTGTTGCATTTCTCTTCGCTTGGATCTGAAGTCTTGTGGATGAAGTGGTATGAAAGGTTTGTGAGCATGGATGTGCATACACGCTGTAGTGGAGGAGAAAGTTCACCCTCTCAGGCTTGTGTCAAAAAAATGAAAATAGAAATTTGTCTTCTTTATGATTTGTGCTGATCAGTCTTCCTATGCTCTTTCTCTCCAGAGGTTCATATTTTGAGGTCGGGTTTGCTTCAGCTGGTGAAGTGCGGAAGCAGTGAAGAAAGGAGGGATATCCATGTCAACCACTAGGAGGTGCTGTGCTGTTTTTTCTACACCTCGAACCTCAGATGCGTGTTGAAAGGAAGCCATTAGTTGTTGATGTGGTTTTCTGGAGAAAATACTCCCCGAATGAACTGATGGAGGCTCAGCTGTCCGTTGTTACGGACAGACACAGGGAGACGGCGCGATGGTTTGATGAGCCTGTGATCAGAGTGCAGCCACATTGAATGGTTGCACTGGAGGAGCAATTTGGGGAGCTGCTGCAAGATGTTCCTGTCACAGTTACTTTATTTTTTAAGCTTGTTGATGTATCTCTTGCTGGAAGGAGGTAGCATTGCCAAGAGTACGAGCCAGAATACATCCATTGAATGGAATTACTGTCAGATATCTTAGCAGTTTGTAATCAATAAATCAGAAATGAAGAAACAAAAATGCATCAAAGGTCAAAGTTTCGTCCAGGTCAGGACGCAGACTCAAAACGCAGTCTGAGCGTGTAACAAAACAGAGTGTTCTAGCTGTGTGATTAATACCCCCGTGATTTGTATTGCGAGCTCCTACACATAAACCTGCTTGTTGACCCTTTTGACCTTTGCATACTGATGTTGTGAGCATAACAGTGTGGCCTCAACCGACGTAAATGACTTCCATAACTCTGCCACGGCAATAAGTGGTCGTCCATTTCCTTCCACATTAAGGCCTGTCCAAAGGGAAAGGCATTTTCCGCCTCTCATCGCACACACGTGCGTATCCATCTTTCTTCTGACCCCATCAATTATGGATGGAGGCCTCTTTGACTCAAGCGCGATGCCGACGCTGCGGCTGAAACCACGCGTCCCCGTCGTCACATCATCGGGTCGTCCACCAAGTGGGGACCAGGCTAGGTCATGGTTGGAGCACTTGACAGGGCAAGACCGGTTGTTTACTCCAGGGATGTTCCACCTCTCAGATAGGGACTCTCAACAAATTCACGTTGAGTTGCAAGGTTCTGGGCAGCTCAGGCATCCGTCCGTGTCTTACAGTGTGTGAGGGGGTTGCGGCAAGCGATGGTTAATCCACCAACATGGCCAATGATTTAGGCAGGCAGCTGGAGCATGATTGTGGGGGATGTGCGGAAAAAAGTAATCGAATCATCTCAACGCAGTGTTTGGCCAGCAGCTCTCTGTTCCTCAGTTCCTCCACACATGCGATCCTATCCTCTCTTCATCATCTATGAAGCCGTCCAATCGGATTTGTTTGTGCCTGATAATTTACCGCAGATTCGTTTACTGCTGTTTGGTACTCATCAGATGTGGTACAGAGTGTCCCGTGGTGGCCACGTGCTGCTTTTGAGTCGAGTAAATTTTGGGTTTTCTCACAAAAGGAATTATGCCCCCATTCAAATGGTCATCATAGCAACAATGAAAATAAATAAATAATAGAAATAAATAATAATAAT
>OMPJ01033833.1:0-17007 GCA_900312935.1 Carapus acus | reverse complement strand
CTGTGATTTTCATCCATTTTCAGTTGTTGATGACAAAGGATTCAGAGGATTTATTCATGCACTCAATCCAATGTATGCAATTCCAAGCAGGAAAACACTCTCCCAAAAAATCATCCCAGGCCTGTATGACAGAGAGCGTGCTTCACTGCAAGAGAGGGTTAACAAAGTCACAGCAGTTTGTTTAATAACTGACAGCTGGACATCCCGTGCCACTACATCCTACTTACTTACTTACATTAATAAAAGTGTTTTTCTACAACTAACATTTGATATTCTGCATGTTTTTTACATAAGTAATTAATTTTGCGCATAATTTTTTATTTTTGTTGATAACAAATTTATTTAAGCGCCAAAAAATCTGAAGAGCCATTGGGGAGCTGAAAGAGCCGGCTCTTTTCAGGGAGCCGAGCCACAAGAGCCGGTTCTCTAAAAAGAGCCGGAATTCCCATCACTACTCTCTACGTGATCTTGCTGTCTTTCTCATCCCTCCTTCTCGTCTTTGAATTCTGTAAAACCGTCTAGCCACGTTCCCCAAAATTTAAATTGTTTCACCCTTTCCAGTTCTTGATTGTATAATTTCAGTTTTACGTCACTGCTGTTTCTTTTCTATGTGAAGAACATTGTCTTTGTTTTCTCTACTGAGAATTTGAACCCCCACCTAATTGACCACTCTTCTATTTTACTCATGGCCTGTTGGACTTTCTTAACTATATATTCTATATTTCCACCTCTCTTCCAAATTGCCCCATCATCCGCAAAAAGGGAAATCCCTATCCCCTTCTCCAAATTAAGAAAAACATCATTTATCATATTTGAAAATAATAAGGGACTTATTGTACTGCCGTGCGGTGTTCCATTCTCCACCATAACGTCTCTTGATAAGCTCTTCGCTATCCTTACTTGGATTGACCTTCCAAATAAAAAGTCTTTGACCCACCTACACATCTGTCCTCCTACTCCCAATTGACTCAATTTGATTAACATTCCCTCTTTCCACGTCATATCAGATGCTTTTTTGATGTCAAAAAAGACAGCCACTACAGTTTCCCAATTAATTTGTGCCCTCCTTATTTTGTGTTCCAGACATAAAGCTGGGTTCATGTTGTTTCTTCCTTTCCTGAATCCACCCTGATATCTTGCTATATACCCTTTCTTCTCTATAAGATATGTTAATCTGTTATTAATTATCCTCTCCATTTTTTTTACATATATTAGATGTCAGGGCAATAGGCCTATGATTTCCTGAATTTGCACTGTCTTTTCCCGGTTTGGGTATTGGAACCACCACTGCTTCCTTCCATACCTGCGGTAATTTCCCCTTCTCCCATACTTTATTATATAATTCTGATAAGATGTTCTTAGACATTTCATTGAGCTGTTTTAATGTAATGCTCATAATGTAACATATTTTATCTTTTCCTGGTGCTGACATGTTGGTTTTCCTGAGGGCATATTAAAGTTCTGCAATTGTAAATGGTACATTTAATATCTCATTCCTATCTACATTTATTTCCAGTAACGTCTTCTTTTCAGTTATTGTGGCTTCCCTCCCTCTTATCCCCTCTTAAATAATGTTATTTGAGCTACCTGCACCTTGATAAATGTATGTGCCAACATGTCTGCTTTTGCCTCATCTGATACCACAGTTTTTTTTCTTTTATATTCAATAAGAGCCTGGAGATTATGAGTTCTGTAAAACACTTAAAATGCTTTATCTCAGGATTTTATTGCATTTTCACATTCTTTTGTCCACCAATGCACAATTTTCTTTTTATTCTTACCTCCTCTCCTTTGAATTGCTTGCTCTGCTGGCCCTGGGATAATTTTATAGACAGACAGGTTTAATTCATCAACATCTCGATGGGTGTCAATGTGTAACATTTTTTCATCGCAAAACTGTTTGAATTTTTCCCAATCTGCACTGCAGAAAACCCATCTTTCCAATTTGTGATTTCCCTGCTCTTCCACATTCATTCCTATTTCAGTCATTATTGGGTAGTGGTCACTTCCTATCGTTGTGTCCCTCATGATTTCCCAATTACAGTTACCTGCCATTGATTCTGATACTCAAGTTAGATCAATCGCCGATTCACTATTATTTCTCACATTGATTCTTGTTCCATACCCATCATTCAGGCAAACTAGATTTTTAATTTCCATTAGTTCTTCAATTACCTCCCCATTTCCATCATTATGGCTACCCAATAATGTGCTATGTGCATTGAAGTCACCACACCAAACTACTTTTCCTTCTAGTTGTACAGCTATTTCCTCCAATAATTCCAAGGATAACCTCTCACATGGATTGTAAAAGTTTATTATTTTCACAACCTCATTTTTTGCCCATATTTTAATAACAGTCATTTCACAGTTTTTTCCCTTTTCCAACACTTTATACTGTATTTCTTACTTTACAAATATCATGCACCCTCCCCCATTTCCCTCGGTCCCATCTCTATGTATACTGTTTTATCCTTTAATCACAAAGTCTAGTGATGGTTTCATCCACGTCTTTTGAATAAAAATTATTTCTGGTTTCATGCAAAGACCCTCAATAAATCCTTTAAACTCCTGTCCATTTGCTATTAAACTCCTTGCATTCCATTGCAGAATAAACATTAAGTCCTGTCTCCAGTGACCCCTAGTTTCCCATCTGCCTCAAGTCCATTTGTTCTCATGATACATCTTTTAATGCTAAAAATCTTTCAGCTCCCTTAACAATTATTTTTAGTTTTTCTGTTTCGTGCTTGACTTGATCTGTGCAATTAATGACATAAGCTATGAACAAAATCAGTTTCTCAACAATTATTTCTGTACTAGTTTGTGTTCTCTGTGTTCCCTCTGATCTTGATTCTTGATTGCTGTTGCCTGTTTTCCCTATTCTCTTTTGCACTTGTACTTCTTCACTGCTTCAGAGTAACTAATATTGTTGATCGTTTTTACTTGTTGGATTTCCACTCTTTTCCTCTTTTTCTTTTTTGCTCTTTTCCTTACCTCACACCACCATACGTCACCCTGTGCTGTCCTCCACAGTTACAACATTTAGCCTGTACATTTTCTCTGCATTCTTCGAACCTATGTTCCCCTCCACACTTTGGACACCTTTGCTTCCCCCTGCATGCTATTGCTATATGCCTGTACCTCTGGCATTTGTAACATGTCAATGGCGGAGGAACATGAGGTCCAACAGGGAGGCTCATAAAACCCACCTTTTTTTTTCTGGTATCACCGATCCCTGAAACTCTTATCAGTACTGACAAACTGTCAACTTTCTCTCCGTTTATTGTTTTCATTAGTCTCTAATCTCTTAACCTCTCCGCCCTGAATTCCTCTGAGTTTTTCCAGATCCTCACCCAGAGGAATACCTGTTATCACCCCCCGTGCAACGTTGTTCTCACCCAGCACTCGTCGTCCACACACTATCTTTTTGCAAATGTTTTCAACAAGTAATACTTTATTTTTCTGTCCTTGATTTTATACACTTTACCAGTAAGCCCTCGTCTCGGGGGACCTTTGCCATTTCTTTGTCCCCTACCCTCTTTTTTAGTTCCCTAGATGGCACCAAAGGGCTTAGATTTATCTGTTCATCTTCTTTCCTGAAGTTCAGAATTATCTTAAATTACTCCCTGTCCACCCTCCTACTGTCCCAGAACAGGAATGAGGCTCAAGCGCAGACAACAATACACCGGACAGGGTTACTGAGAGAAGTGTCTTTAATAAACCAGGGGGAACAAAACTAGGGGGGTGAACAAAAGGCGATCCGAAGATGGATGAATCCCAAAAACACAAAGGGGCAGGCGAGAGTCAGTGGACCGAACCCAGGCCGGGGAGGCCACTTATCTGGGAGCGGGGAAGGGCTGGAGGGGCAGGAGCCAGGCGCGTCCGAGACGGGTTGCAGGAAGGGGAAGGGCTGGAGCCAAGACGAGGCAGGACAGGACAGAATCCAGCAGGTCACGGGAGCGAACGCGAGCATGGAGCACAGTGTCGATTTATGGTCTGGCGCTGAGGAGTGGTCCAGCTGGTGTTCCTGATCCTGTAATCAGGCACTCACTCAGACGCATGCAGTCACACGCACACACACAGAAGGAGGGGAGTACAGATGGGAAACAACAACAACAACACACCGTCTCATGCGCTGGCGGTAGAGGCTCTGACACCTACGGACAATCCGGTTTTCTTCATCAGAGCTGCATTCCTCCAACTCTCTTTTATTTCCCTGTTTAGCATAACAGTTCGCTCTAGCCTCCTTGTCCTGCCTCCCATTTGTTTTATTTCGTCCTCCTCCATTAACAACCTGAGTCCAGTCATCGAACTCCATACCGTCCTCCTCATCTGCTACCTGTGTAGTCATCCCGATCCCGTCACAAACCAGCTTATGCTCCTTATAAAAAGTTGTTTTCTTTAAAGAACAAACCATCTCAGTAAGACCTGTATGTCATTTCTGTTCCCATTTCCTCTGATGTGAGACTACTGTCTAATACTTTATTAAGAATGTGACAGTTTGCAACAAGCTGGTGCAGAACTTTTAAAACTGGAACATATTGCAATGTTCCTTTGCCTTTTTCATCCAATATGTACTTTATGGGCTATATAACATTTGTCTTTATTGTATTTTTTGCGCTTAAACAATGTTGCCAAGGGTCAGCCTTTACCTATTGACTTGCGTATGGGATTAGATACACCAAAGTGGATGAAAGTGTTTTAATGAAAGTTTGATCAACTTGCAGGTTGTAATTACTGAGTGCGTCTTGTATCACATCTGTTGTACTACACAGAGATGCTGTACACAACCAGTACGGTAGTTCTTCCAGCAATTCATCGACACTTGGGGCAAGCGGCACTTGGCACATGAAAAATGTTTTCTAGTTTTAATAATAACGCTGCATGTTTTTGCTCACTAATATCTGGCTGATAATTTGTTGTATTCAAATTAACATCAGAGTGTCAAAGACAAAAACCTTGAAATAACCAAACCCTGGATGAGTAAGGGACAAATGAACACTTGTAAAAAAAAAGAATAATCTATACAAGCAATTCATAAAACAAAACAGGAATATAGATACTGAATACAGATAAATCATATAAAAATAAACAAATTGATATCATGCTAGTCAGAAAACTTATTATAATAACATCCTAGAAAACAACAAGAATAACACAAAAGGACTAAGGAATATATTGAATGGAATTATAAGGAGAGGCAATTCATTGACCATTCAAAGGAGCAATTCATTGACCAGGAATGGAAAATTGATAATAGGACTGACATTGCAAACGGCTTCAATTATTTTTTTGTGAACATAGGACCAACTCTTGCAAATGAAATCATAACACAACCCAACAATGGCGGACAGCGCGTAGATCCGGGCCTTAACAATCTGAGTTCAGTATACCTGACAGATGTGGAGGAGCAGCAAGTTCTTGAAATAGTGGCCAAATTTGAAAAAAAAAAAAGTATCCACAGATTGTAATGACATCAGCATGTCACTGATTAAAAAAAACCATAGGAAACATAGTCAAACCTCTCACTCACATACAGTATGTAGCCTATCGCTAAACACTGGTACCTTACCAGATGCAATGAAAGTCAAGTCAAGTCAAGTCACTTTTATTTGTATAGCCCAATCTCACAAATTACAATTTGCCTCAGAGGGCTTTACAGTCTGTACAGCAATACAACATCCTCTGTCCTTAGACCCTCGCATTGTATAAGGAAAAACTCCCCAAAAACCCCTTTAACAGGGAGAAAAAGGAAGAAACCTCTGGGAGAGCAGCAGAGGAGGGATCCCTCTCCCAGGACGGACAGACATGCAATAATGTTGTGTGCAGAGACATAGACAATATACAACAGTCATAACAAATAGAAAAAGATAATGTAGTTTTATAATATATAAAAGAATGTATCAAAGAGGATGCCAAGTAGCTTTCTGAATGCCAAAAATGTAAAGAAAGTGGCAAAAATAATTCCAATCTTCAAATCCGGCAACAAACAGCAATTTACCAACTACAGACCAATCTCTGTTCTTCCTCAATTTTCAAAAATATTGGAAAAACTCTTTTTGGTTAGACTGGATGATTTCATTTCTAAACATAAACTGTTGTCTGAAAACCAATATGACTTTTGCGCCAACCGATCACCTTCACTGGCCAGCAGATTACTTGGATAAAAAACAATTTACAGTAGGAGTATTCATTGACCCCAAAAAGGCTTTTGATACAATAGACCACAACATACTAATCACAAAGCTGGAAAGATATGGCATTAGAGGAGTTGCATCCAAATGGCTGGAAAGCTACATTGGGAACAGACAACAGTATGTCCCGCTGAGAGATCACAAATCAGATCTTGAATTAATCACGTGCGGGGTACTGCAGGTTCAATCCTGGGCCCCAAAATATTTATAACATATATCAATGATCTGTGTACAGTTTCAAATATTACTAAATGTGTACTTTTTGCAGACGACACAAACATATTTTACACAGGGGAGGACATCCAGCAACTCTTGCAAACCATAGTAACAGAACTAATCAAATACAAACAGTGGTTTAACAATAAACTATCTCAAATCAATCTAAAACAAAATTCATGGTCTTTGGGAATCGCAAAATTGCACCTGACACCATATTGAGGATTGATAACATTGACATTGAACGGGTCTATGAAAACAAATTTCTGAGAGTTGTTCTGGACCACAAAATTAGCTGGAAATCCCATATAAGGCATGTGGGAGGATAGATAGCAAAGACCATTATTATTATTATTATTATTATTATTATTATCATTATCATTTCTGTATTTAACAAGGCTAAACACATTCTCAATACCAAATCATCCTGTACAATCCTGTACTGCACAATGATATTACCTTACCTGTCCTACCGTATTGAAGTATGGGGAAATACATATAAAACATCAATTCATGCATTGTCTGTCCTACAAAAGAGAGCCGTAAGAGTCATACACAATGCTGCGTACCGTGACCATACAAATATCCTCTTCCACAGATACATGAAGGTGTAGACCATCTCCACCTGATCTCCGTTGATCTCGTTCCCTCTTGTGAGGGGACGAGTCTGTCGTGTCGACCGCGAATTTCACAATGGTGTTAGTGGGATGGATTGGTAGGCAGTCCATGGTGTAAAGGGTGTAGGGCATTGGGCTCAGCACACAGCTTTGTGGGGAGCCAATGCTCAGTGTCCGGGAGGTGGAGGTGTGGGGACCCAGTTTGACTGACTGGCATCGGTCCATGAGGAAGTCCTTGATCCAGTGACAGGTGTGTATGGGGAGTCCCAGGTGTGCCAGTTGCCAGATCAGGATGTTGGGGATTATGGTGTTGATGCTGAGCTGAAGTCGATGAAGAGCATCCGAACGTAGCTCTCCTTGTTCTCGAGGTGGCTAAGTGCGGTGTTTAGAGCAATGGATTTTGTTAAGAAGACATCCCATAACAATATTTATGCCAAAATCTGAATCGTGCACACAAAAATGTTTGCAATCTGCAGAAAGCCCAAATTAGAGGGTGAAAAAACTGGAAAATGAGAACTTGAAATTTGTCTGAGAAACCTCCACTAATTTAGTCTTTTCAAAACGGGCTCTGAATGAATCAGAAAATGGAACGGCCATCTGTCCCTCAGCGACAGGGTAGACAGGCAACTGTTGAACTTATACCACGTATACCACGATTATCGTATTTGTATGATCAAGGTGTACGATGATATCCACAGATGCACGAGCCAGCCAATCATGCGTTTCTAAAGGTGAGCTACGAGTGACGTGTCGGCGTTTGCCTCAGAACGCCGACACGTCATGATTGTCTGTATGGTCCGCTGCGCCCGTCCAGTGAGTGAGGAAAAGGGTTGATATGGAGAATCTGCTTTAGAAGCGTAGACAGTGTTCGTCTTTCTGAGGCGAAAAACACGGGATTTTCCTCGTGTAAGGATTAGCGTACTTAAGAGTTTTCGTTAACGCTGCCTGAATCCGCGTCTACATGCTCGATTCTCTCGCGAGATCTGGCGACAGGACAATACAGCCATGGGAACTGAGGCTGCGTGAGGACACACAGTGTCGGGGATAACTCAGGGGCTACCGGATTCAAGAGTGGGATTTCTCAGTTTCACCCCTTTTTCCATTTGTGCGATTGGACCTTGTACATTGAGGTTGTTGTTTTGTCTGTATGCTCTGACGCCATCCCACATAGCTTAGCCCGCCAACCGGCCGTACTTCAAATCACAAAAAACAAATATGTCAAAAATCAATCTACTACGAGCGTTCGTCAACAAGCGGCTGGGCCTGGCCGTGGACGAAATTTTTGAAATGTTTGAAAAGATTTTGGATGAATACAACGATCAGATTGTCCGCCACTGGAGGCCGCTCCGAGCTCAGAAGCCGGCGGACGATGCAGCAGGTGAGCGGCAGTCTGTCGCCTTTTTGCAACTGCAGCCGACTAAATGCTAAACTGAACTATATACACCCACTTTACCAATATTGCGATTTGTGCACAAATTACATTAACTCAATAAACAGCCGCTTATTGTTGATGTACCCGCAAACCAGTAGTCTTAAAAAATGTCAAGGTGGCAAGGGGTGGATGGTTACGCCCTCTGATCATCTCGCACAACAATGTTAAGAGCAATTGGTCCGCTATTGCTCGTGTTCCCCTTGTTTTAACATTTATTGTTATATACACTGTAGCAGTCACCCTCAACTAATGTTCACTAGAAAGTACAATAGTGAAAAAAAATCTATGACGGAGAACAGTTTTGACTCTGACACCTCATGATACAGCTGACTCATTAAATCTTATGAAGTAATGTCATGACTTCTTCTTTCAACTGCACTCCTCTGCACAGATCTTTCTTCTCCACCCACTTATATACTTCCAATCATAAGCTGACATATCCTCATGTCATAACTACAGACCCTCTCCATAGAATTAGAATATCATGGAAAATTTTATTTATTTCAGTTATTCCATTCATAAAGTCAAACTTTCATTGATTATAGATTCAGGGCCTACAAAATTAACAATTTCAAGATATTTTTAAGTATTTGTTACATAATGTGGGCTTCCAGCTCACAAAACCCATGAAAACAGGACTTGAAAAAATTTGAATACTGTGAAGAAATCACCATTTACTTCTCAGTTTTTGCAGGAAAAATGAAGGGAAATTAGGATCACATCAAATCAAGCAAAATATGGTACTTTGAATACAGAATGACAATCTTCAACATTTGGTTAGCATTCCCTTTGCCATAATGACTGCCTTGATGGGCCATGGTAGTGAGGCAATCACACTGTAGAATTGCCCAGGAGTAATGGAAGCCCAGATTTCCTTGATGTGTGCTTTTAGCTTGTCTTTGTTTTTGGGTCTGTTGCCCGTCATTTTCCTCTTAATAATCTGCTGAAGATTCGCAAGGGGGTTTTGGTCTGGCAAATTGGCTGGCCAGTCAAGCACTGTAATGGCATGGGCATCAAACCAGGTTTTGGTCCTTCTGGTGGCATGGGTAGGGGCCAGGTCCTACTGGAAAATAAAATCTGCATCTCCATACAGATCATCTGCAGATGGAATCATGAAGTCCTATATAACATTCTGGTAGACTGTTGTCGTGACCTTGAATTTAAGGAAATAGAGTTTACCAATACATTGCACTCATTGCACATTGCACTCTAAATCATGACAGACTGTGGATATTTCACACTTGACCTCAAGCAACTTCGGTTGTCCTCCTCACCTGTCTTCCTCTGAACCAGAGGTCATCAACATGGTGCCTGTGGGCGCCAGGTCACCTGTAAGGACCACGAGGCTCCCACAGTCCTGCTCTATAAATAACATTATAAATTGTATAGATTTTGAAATGACAATATCCTGAAAATATGTTCAATTTAGATGAGTTTGGATGGACTCTGACCTACTCTAATTCAGTGGTCAGAATTTAAGTGCGAGTGGAGAGTGAGCCAGTGGACAGCAGTATTACAGCACAGCTGTTGGTGTTTATCCAGATCTTATCTGGAAATGCTGTTTGTTTGGTCATTAGTTCAAAATGAGACAAGATTTATTTAAAATATATAAGTTGTTTTTCCTCAACATTACATAATCAATAACGTTTTGAAACATGGTGCAAAATTGTTCATGATCTGTTGAAAAGGTTTCTAAGTGGCTATTGGAAATGTTCATGTTTCCTATTAAATGCAGAATGCAAATGGTCATCTGAAAATTAAACAGTCACATAGATTAATAGAAATTAAGTGCAGAGTATTGATATGTTCCCCACCATGTTGTCATTGTTGTTGTTGTTGTTATTGTGAGAAATCATTAACGTGATCAGTGTCTTCACTCAGATGTGTGTCGTTCATTATTAATTATGTACAACTTAAGACAAACTAAGCAAAGTTGTAATTTCAGGAGAGTTTATCAAACTGGTAGTGCTTGGTACGTCTCAGTACTCATGAAGTAGCCCTCAGCTTCAAAAAGCTTGGTGACCAGGGGCAGAACTTATGTGGGGGTTTGTGGAGCGCCCCCCTGTTGGTGACCTCTGCTCTAAACCCCTGGACTTTGATTCTGGAATTAAAGGCACTCTGCCAGATTCTTAAATCCTCTCTTTATGATAATATGATGATGAGATGATCAGCATGTGACACTTAGTTCAAAACATTCATGCCCTGCAAAGTTTGGGCTTTCATGGGTTTTATGAGCTGGAAGCCCAAATTATATAAAAATTAACAAATAAACACCTGAGATTGTTAAAATTGGTGGTCCTGAATCTTTACGTTGGGTAACAAAGAACAAAAATTGAAAGCTGTCTGTTTTTTCAACTGAATTTGGACAATTTTGCCCCGCTCAGTTCAAAAATGACATCCATTTTTCTCAATCAGGTCAGCGTTTTTTTGCAAATTTGATTAAAAAGATCCAGTCAACACATGAAATTGACTGCATTCTTGTGTCAGTTGATGTTTTTTATACAATTTTTTTTTTCATCCAAAAAAGGTTTTAGGAGAAAAAAAGTTGTTTTGTAACAAAACGTATTGATCAAATGGACTAATGTTCTTCACTTATATCATGAAGTTCTCCGAAGACAGGTCGTGGAATTTCATCATAGTCAGCTACAGACCGACAATTCAAGATCAGCATACTTTTAGGCTGCTTCAGTTCTTTCTGCTCACCCCAGTCACATCAAAAGTGCAGAAGTAGCAGTCAGTGACATGGTTTGCTGGTCAACCCTTGGTATTTGCCAATCACAAACACAGGAGGGAGGATTCGCCCGTCCCTCAGGTAATGATCTGTTGGAATTAATCATCGACGGGGGAATAGTTGCGTAAGTGGAATTTAAGTGGAACGTGTTTTCTACCAACTTTACTCAACAATGGATGGATGATGGTTCACGTCATCTGAGAGCAGCGCTGTTGAGGTTCAGGTTTACCCATTAACCACAGGAGGTTCCGCCGGTATTAATTACGGTGCTCCGGTATCTGCTCGCGTTTGTAGCAAACACATCAGTCAGCTTCACTACAAAATGACGCGATCGTATATTTCGTCCTGAAAGATAGAAAGACGCGCGACACCTCCTGTCATCAATAGGTCAATCATATTGTAATGAGTGTTGAACGTTAGTCCCTGTGTTACTACAGCTGTTGTCGCTAACAACTCCCCCTCTTCCCCACCCCAGATACAGATGCGGATGTAACTTTGATGCTCACTGTGATTGGTCATAGATTTTAAACAGATTCAATTAATCATTTCATTCATTAATTTCTGTCAAAAACATTTTCTCAGTCAAAAATATAGTTTTTGCTTTAATTCCTGAGCAGAATATGTGAGGCTTATTTTTGCAAGATCTATAAGATGAACTTATTTCGTTCAGATTTAATTAAAGAAAAACAAAAACAAAAAAACAATCAGTCATAATTTTGCACCTGCAAAATCTTTAGAATTTGTTAATTGCAATGAATATGAAAGAATTTAGCATCATATGATGTGAAACTACCGATATATTTAAACAAAAAGGTCAAAATACAAAAATGTACTTTAATTCAGAAAGTTGACCAGATTGAGCAAAACCAATTCAACACAAAATCTGTTTCAATTCAGCATAAAAATTATCCTAAATCAGCAAAAAGAAAAATTACACTTCCAGTATAATCGATGAGAGTTTATCTTTGAGAATGAAATAATGGAAATAGATATACTGCCGCCGCTGCACCGATCCATCGGTCGATCTCCCGTTCGGTTCCACCTTCACTGAACAGGACATGAACAGAACCCCCAGGTACCTGACCTCCTCTGCTTGAGGCAGGATGAGACAGTCTCCGATCAGGAGGGTGCAAACCACCTTTTTCCGATTGAGAACCATGGCTTCAGATGTAGAGGTGCTGATTCTCATCCCGGCCATCTCACACTTAGCTGCAAACCGCCCCAAGCACATGCTCGAGGTCCTGGTCTGAGGGCGCAACAGGACAACATCATCTGCAAAAAGCAGCAATTAGATCCTGTGGTCCCTCTGGCCCCTGGCTGTGCCCATAAATCCTGCCCATATATAGTAGATAATGAACAGGACCGGTGACAAAGGGCAGCCCTGCCAAAGGCCAACATGTACTGGGAACAGGTCCGACTTCCTGCCGGCAATGCAAACGCTCCTGTTCCGGTCATACAGAGACCTCACAGCACTAAGTGAGGGGCCATGGACTCCGTACTCCTGGAGCGCCTCCCACAGAGCACCATGACAGACCTGGTTGAATGTCTTCCCCAAATCTATAAGGCACATGTGGACTGGTTAGGCAAACTCCCATGATCCCTCCAGCACGCTGCGGAGAGTGTAGAGCTAGTCCAGTGTTCCAAGGCCAGGACTGAACCAGCATTGTTCCTCTTGGATCTGAGGTTTGACTATCGGTCGGATTCTCCTATCCAGTATCCTAGAATAGACTTTCCCGAGGAGGCTGACGAGTGTGATCTTTCTGTAATTGGGACACACCCTCTGGTCTCCCTTCTTAAACAGAGGGACCACCAACCTTGTCTGTCAGTCCAGGGGCACCGTCCCCAACTGCCTTGCCATGTTGCAGAGGCGTGTCAGCCATGACAGCCCTGCAGCGTCCAGACACTTGAGGTACTCAGGGCGGATCTCGTCCACCCCTGGCGTCTTACCACCGTGGAGCTTTCTAACCACCTCGGTGACTTCAGCTTGGGTGATGAACGAATCCACCACTGAGTCCCTAGCCTCTGCTTCGTCTGTGGAAGACATTTCAGTGGGATTGAGGAGATCCTCGAAGTATACCCACCACCACCTGACAACATCCTCAGTTGAGCTCAGCAGCTCCCTGCCTCCACTGTAAACAGTGTTGTTAGGACACTGCTTTCCCTTCCTGAGGCTCCGGACAGTTTGCCAGAACCTCCTTGAGGCCGACCATTGGTCCTTCTCCATGGCCTCCCCGAACTCCTCCCAAACCCAAGTTTTTGCCTCCGCGACAGCCCGGGCTGCCGCTCGCTTGGCCTGTCGGTACCTGTCAGCTGCTTTAGGAGACCCACAGGCCAGGTGAGCCTGGTAGGCCTCCTTCTTCAACATGACGGCATCCCTTATTTCTGATGTCCACCACTGGGTTCGAGGATTGCTGCCGTGACAGGCACACGTGTCCTTACGCTGCTGCAATAATGCAGGTGGAAAACATGGGCCACTCAAATTCCATGTCTCCAGCCTCCCTCAGGATCTGCTCGAAGTTCTCCCGCAGGTGAGTTGAAGATCTCTCTGACGGAGGGCTCAGCCAGATGTTCCCAACAGACCCTTACAATACATTTGGGCCTGCCACGTCTGCCCGGCTACCTCCCCCGTCAGCGGATCCAACTCACCACCAAGTGGTGATCGTTTGACAGCTCTGCCCCTCTCTTCACCCGAGTGTCCAAGACATGCGGCCGGAGGTCAGATGATACGATAACAAAATCGATCATTCACCTCCGTCTTAGGGTGTCCAGGTGCCAAGTGCACTGATGGACACCCTGATATTCGAACAAGTTATTGACAAACTGTGACTAGCACAGATGTCCAACAACAGAGCACCGCTTGGGTTCAGATTAGAGAGGTTGTTCCTCCCAATCACACCCCTCCAGGCACTACTGTCATTGCCCACGTGGGCGTTGAAGTCCTCCAGTGGAACGATGGAGTCCGCAGATGTGGTACAGTCTAGTACGCCCCTGAGGACATCCAAGAAGGCTGGGTACTCTGCACTACTGTTTGGCCTATATACGCTGAAACAACAGCGAGAGATCTGTCCCCTGCCCGAAGGCGCAGGGACGCAACATTCTCGTTCACCGTTCACACACGTTCATCGTTCACACAATTTTCAAGCAGTCATTCAGCACAGGTACAGAAGCTTCTGGGTTCACTCTCCTTTCTCTGACAGTAGTGGTGTCAGTTCAAGAAGTCTGAACCTCTTTCAATTCTTTCCCTCAACCCTCAACCTTAAATACTAAGCTACTATACACGAATGTTAATTCTTTTCTTCGGGGGTGCGTAGTCTTCGTTATTCTCAGCATACTCAGCTCCTCCATCGTCCTTTCAGCAGACTCCTTGTCTCCCTGCCAGACAGGCCATCTGGTGTCGTCTGCAAAGCATGGATTCCATACCCAAAGAACTTCCTTCCTAACCATCCAATTGTCTTCCTTTGTTTCTACCCCAACGCTACAACCTACTTAAACAAAATTTCACATTTTACATCTTACGATGCCTGTGGGGGATTTTCATTCGAAGGAACATTAAGGAACATTAAACCATTGCCATTAATATTTGGGACATTGTATTGTTGGTAAAAGTGAATATTAGCAAAGCTCACAGTGGCCGAAAATAGTTCTTTGAAGTTCTTTGAAGTCAGCTTGTCAATTAAGTGTGACTCTCTTACTTTTGACACTTGTCATATCATGTTCCTCATTCTGATATCAAACACTGTCATTTGTGGATTTATAGATTTTTGTGTATCTACCATATTTTCCAGGCTATAAGTCGCTCTACAGTTTAAGTTGCACCTGCCAAAAACTGCACGGCAATGAAGAAAACAATGCTCTAGTCGCACTGGTCTATGAATTGCATTTTTTCGGGATATTCATTTCACAAAATCTGAGACCAAGAACAGACATCTCATCTTAAAAGTCAAGTACAAATAAAACGATAGAGAAATATATTTGTCCTTGTCTTGATAGAGAGGTGGTTGAGTTGCGTAAAGCAGTAACAACCAAGAAAGTTCTCCCACAGCCTCTACCGGCAACAAGTTGTTGAACCACCCATTTGTGAACTTGTTCCTCTAGCCATGGTCATCTAGCTTTTAGCTCGGATTTCCTTTTTTTTTGGTTTTCTTCATTGAAATAAGAACAACCTCCACTTTTTGCCAATCCTTCACAAGTTTCTCAATCACTACAAGCTTTCCCTCTGTTACTCGATTTCTGTTTTTGGCTGCATATTTTACTACTTACTGTCACGCCAAGGTGAGGTCAAGTTGGGGTTTTGCCCGGTCCCCCTGTCTTGTCTGGTCATTTCCTGTTCTATCATGAAAAGTAACTCTTCTCCTGTTTCAGGTGACTTACCTCACCTTATGTGTCCTTGTCTGGTTGTGGTTGCTCCTTTTTTCTTCCATAGTAGGATTGATTATCAGTTTACCGTTTTGTGTGTGGTGGTCTGTTGGGATTTGTGTTATGTGATTTGTGTGCAGCAGGAGTGACTTTCAGTTTGATAGTTCCCTCCTATTATCGGGTTAGTTGAGAGTCTAATTTATAGCCTTGTCAGTCCGGGAGAACGGACAATAGCGACTTTTTTTGATTGAACCTGCGTCAGTGTCTTGTGTAATTGCTTGGCAGTAAAACTTGCAGCTTGTACCCGATTTTCTGTACTATAAATCACACTTTTTTTTCATAGTTTTGCTGGGATGTGATCGACTAGACATGATCAGACTTCCAAGCGACAGTCTCCAGGAGTTCCTCGAAAATCAGGTGACAGCAGACAACGTGGCACCAAATTATATTATCAACGTAGACGAGGTCCCCCTTATGTTGATATCCCCATGGGTCGATGTGTGGCAGAGAAAGGGCAAAAGAGTGTCAATATAGTGACGACTGGTTATGAAAAGTCACACTTCAGTGGTGTTGGCATGTTGCGGAGACTGATCAAAATTGCCACGGATGGTCATTTTCAAACGAAAAACCATGCAGAAAATCATATCCTCCTCAATTGTCGTGGCTGTTATTGAAAAAGGGTGGATGTATAAAGACAGTGATGTGCGGTGAGTTTAATGATTGGTTAGGCACGGACTACTTTTGAGTCCGATTTACAAATATGTAAGCCCAAAAGGGTAGCTTATTCAATTGGCTACTTCATGGTGCAATGGATCATGAGTGATTCGTGTGTCAGGATTCAGACAGACGAGGACCACAATTGCGTCACGTTTCACAAGTTTATTGAGCAGGGCAGGCTACTCGCCAAACAGCTGGGAGTCCCGAGGGAAAGCGGGCAGGAATCAGGCAGGTCTGGGTTCAGGTGGGAGAGGAATCAGGCAGGTCCGGGTTCAGGTGGGAGAGGAATCAGGCAGGTCCGGGTTCAGGTGGGAGAGGAATCAGGCAGGTCCGGGTTCAGGGGGTAGAGGAATCAGGCAGGTCGGGGGACAGGTGGGAGAGGAATCAGGCAGGTCCGGGTTCAGGTGGGAGAGGAATCAGGCAGGTCCAGGTTCAGGGGGGAGAGGAATCAGGCAGGTCCGGGTTCAGGTGGGAGTCGGAGTGGTGCGCAGGCAAACTGGTTATCGACGTAAGCTTTGCAGACGATCCGACAAGGAGGGGAACTCCTCGGAGCGATCGGAGTCCAGGGCCTCATCCCCAGAGGTGGCTGGCGAGTTGTCCTCAGGGGCCAGGACCGGTCCAGGGCCCGGGTCCGGGCCAGGGTCCGGGCCAGACGCGGGGTCGGATGCCGGGTGGGCAGAGAGGCGGGACCCCCTCGGACGACCCCGGCGGATGGCGGGCTGATCCGGATGCTGTTGATGGAAG
>OMPJ01033831.1:2288-21183 GCA_900312935.1 Carapus acus | reverse complement strand
TTATTTCCTCCAAATGTGAAACAAAATGTTTCTATTCCAAAGAAGTCGTGCCAGGCAGAGGCTGCCAGAGCTCTAACCTCGCCCCGCCTCCATGTCGGCCTGATGGGCCCCATCTCTTCCGATTTAACGCAGAGCCAGCGTGGTCGCTATGGTTACCAGCAGCCGTCAATCACCACCGCTGCTGATTTATCGCAACAGCTGATCAGAAGCGACACTGGCGATTCAGATGATGGTTCAGCTGCCAGAAAAAGTGACCACAGATGACCCGCAAACACACACACACACACACACACACACAAACACACACACACACACACACACACACATTGAGACAGTGATGGAGGTTTTCTTTAGCCTACAAGCGGCAAATTTATCACCCTCCGAATCCACAACTCCACAAATGCACGGGAAACTTGGACAGCTGATTCTGCCGCACTGCTACAATTTTCAGTGGTAGAATCACATCACATCTCGTGCCATTACCAGGGGTACCACAGCAGCAGCAACTGCCCACAACACTTCCGCTAACTATCCACAACACTTTGCCGATCTGTGAAAATATCCTCTGATATGAAACCGGTCAGTGGAGCAATGAGGGTTGGGGACCACTGTTTTAAAGGATGACTGAATGCATGGTCTCAGATGGCAGTGCAGATCCATGCCATGGATTCATCTTATTCAGAGGACTGTCTTTGGAGATACTACCTGTGCCACTCTTCAGAGGGATAATTTCACCACTGAACTGTCTGTTCTGCACAAAACGATTTCTCTTTCTGCTTCTTTACATTGACAACATTCTGGAGTCAAACGCCCTCCTCAAAAAGTGGATTTGAAGCACTAAGTGCTCTATCTTCACGACCTCATCCTCAATGCTCAGTGCCTCCCAACTCTTTCATACTTTTAATATTTGAATTACTTAATAGAAATCAGGGAATAGCTGTAAAACGATTGATCTACCGTTGGTTTTTAGATTTATTAGATATTGGTCTGTAAGACTGATAGTTTCATGTCTGTGAAAATGTTTTCTTCCATGTATCCGGCGCTGTGTTGCGGGGGCAGCAGTCTCAGAGGGGAAGCCAAGACTTCCCTCTCCCCAGACACATTCTTCACCTCCTCTCGGAGGATCCGGAGGCGTTCCCAGGCAAGATGGGAGACAAAGTCCCTCCAGCGTCTCCTGGGTCGTCCCCGAGGTCTCCTCCCAGTGGGACATGCCCGGGACACCTCCATAGGAAGGTGTCCCGGGAGCATCCAGAAAAGATGCCCGAGCCACCTCAGTTGGCTCCTCTCTATGTGGAGGAGCAGCGGCTCTACTTGAGCTCCTCCCAGTTGACAGAATTCCTCACCCTTTATCGAAGAATGTGCCCTGCCAACCTGCGGAAGAAACTAATTTCGGCCGCTTGTGCCCAAGATCTTGTCCTTTCGGTCATGACCCAAAGTTCATGACCACAGGTGAGGGTGGGAACGTGGATTGACCGGTAAATAGAGAGTTTTGCCTTACGGCTCAGCTCCCTCTTCATATCGACGGACTGGTACATCTACCGCATCACTGCCACCCTCACTCGTGAACAGGACCCCAAGATAACTGAACCCCTCCACTTGAGGCAGGATCTCGTCTCCAATCCTGAGGGTGCAAACCATCTTTTTCCGGTGGAGAACCATGGCCTCAGATTTAGAGGTGCTGATTCTCATCCCGGCCATCTCACACTCCAAACCGCTGCAAACCGCTGCAGCACATGCTAGAGGTCCTTGTCTGAGGGCACTAACAGGACAACATCACCTGCAAAAAGCAAGATGAGATCCTGTGGTACCCTGGAATAGACTTTCCCGGGGAGGCTGAGGAGTGTGATCTCACTGTACTTGGAACACACCCTCCGGTCCCCCTTCTTGAGTAGGGGGACCACCAATCTGGTCTGCCAGTCCAGGGGTACTGTCCCCGACTGCCATGCGATGTTGCAGAGGTGAGTCGCCCATGACAGGTCTACAGCATCCACAGACTTGAGGTTCTCAGCGCGAATCTCATCCACCCTTGGCACCTTGCCACCGTGTGGCTTTTTAACTACCTCAGTGACTTCAGCTTGAGGGATGAACAATTCCACCTCTGCTTCCTCTGTGGAAGTCATGCCAGTGGGATTAAGAAGCTCCTGGAAGTAATCTTGCCACCGCCCGACCAGATCCTAAATTGAGTTTAGCAGCCACCAGCCTCCACTGTAAACAGTGTTGGTCGGGCACTGCTCTCCCTTCCTGAGGTGCCAGATGGTTTGCCAGAAGCCAGTCGAGGCCGACCGATAGTCCTCCTCCGTGGCCTCCCAGAACTCTTCCCAGACTGGAGTTTTTGCTTCCCCAACAGCCCGGGCTGCTGCATACCTGTCAGCTGCCCCTGGAGACTCACAGGCCAAGGGAGCCTGGTAGTCCTCCCTCTTCAGCTTGACAGCATCTCTTACTTCAAGTGTCCACCACCGGGTCCGGTGATTGCTGCTGTGACAGGTGCCTGTAGCCTGACAGCCACAGCCTCGGGCTGCTGCTTCAACAATGGAGGTGGAAAACATGTCTCTAGCCTCCCTCAGGATCTGGTTGAAGTTCTCCCGGGGGTAGGAGTTGAAGATCTCCCTGACGGAGGGCTATGCAAGATGTTCCAATCAGACTCTCCGCGTCTGTTCGGCCTCCTCTCCCGCCAGCTGATCCAACTCACCACTAGGTGGTGTTCAGCTCAGCCCCTCTCTTCACCCGAGTATCCGAGACATGCGACTGGAGGTCAGATGATACGATTACAAAATTGATCATCGACCTCCAGCCTAGGGTGTCCTGGTGCCAAGTGCACTGATGGACACCCTGATGTTCGAACTTGGTTTTATTGTCAAACTGTGATGAGCACAGAAGTCCAACAACAAAACACCGCTTGGGTTTAGATCGGAAAGGCCGTTCCTCCCACTCACATCCCTTCAGGCACTGCTGTTATTGCCCATGTGGACCTTGTTGCTGTGGGGTCGCCACAGCAGATCATCTGTCTCCACCTACCCCGGTCTCTCGAATCATTCTCTGAAACACCCACTGCCCTCATGTCTCCCTTGATTACATCAATGAACTTTTTCTGTCAGCTCCCACTTTTCCTCCCACCTGGCTGCTCCATCTCCAATAACCTCTGTCAAATGTACCATCTATCTCTCCTCTGTACATGACCAAACACCTCAATCTTTCCTTTCTGACCCTTCCCCAAATTTGTTCATACAGTAAGAAAACTTCAGTATCTTCACCTATTCCACCGCCAGCTCTGCCTCCTTTCTCTTAGACACTGTTTCTAAACCATACTTCATGACAAGTTTCAACATCATCTTATCAGCCCTCCCTCTCAGACTAACTGCTATTCACTTATCACAGAGCACTCCTGACTCTCTCTACTGTTTTGACCTTGCTTGCACTGTATTCTTCACCTCTGCACCCATTATTATGAATGGTTTGCCCAAGGTATGTTAACTCTTCCTTCCTCACTATCTGTACTCCTTACATCACCTTTCCACCTACCTCACTCACTCCTGCTGACTCTCATTCCTGTGCTCTGTCCTGCAAACCTCAACCTCTCCACCTGTCTCCAACCCTCACCACATAAAACAATATCATCTGCAAACATCATCGTCCCAAGGGAGTCCTACCTAACATCATCAATCAATCTGTCTATCACCATTGCAAACAAGGGGACGCTCAAGGCTGATCCCTGATGTAGCCCAACTCTGACCCAGCTAAATCCCATCCGTCTCTCCTACCATACGCACTGACAACACTCAACATTACCCCTTCTATTTCTAGCTTTAAGCTCTCTCTGTCATTGTTGCTATTTTTTGTCCATATATCCAGTGCTCTACCCATATTTATTTACTCTTACCAATACTTTTCTGACACTGCCTTTGGACACGCAAACCCCCTCCCCTCCTCTGTCTTCAGCTAACAGTGGCAGAGTTTCCTTCAGCACTCTATTAGCCAACAGCACCTGGGGTGCTCCTTCTTATGCTTGCACCGATTCATTATGACAATTGTATCAGTTGTCATCCGCATATTAATTTGAAGCACAAACAAATGCACACATGCGCAAAAAGGCGCACATGCGCAAACAGGCATGCACACACACGCACACACACACACACACACACACACTCAAACACGTACAGTAGATACTGTAGATGGCCCAGCCCTGGACTGTGGCATGCACACCGACTTGTCAGCAGAGGGCAGCAGCCAACAAGGAAATGAATTAAACATCTGTGGCAGTCATAGTTGTTGAAACTTAACTTAACTTAAAATTCTGTATTTTCGATTCCAAAGTGTTGCTCTTGAGTGTCCAATGCATGTTCTTTTTTGAGATGAAGCCTCCAAATATCAGACTGAAGATATTCGGCCCAGCAATGAAAATGCAAGAAAACACCATGTTAAAGTGAATAGCCTTATGTTTAACATCTGATTTTTCCATCCCCTGATGACATATAGAGGCCTTTTTTGTTCTGTGTAGATGATTTCACCAATTATCACTCTTCTAACCTAAATGCCACATCCCATATGATTTTTTAGACTCAGACATAGAATGCTGCTTGGGAATATGGGACTTTTTGTTTTTTGTCTATCCATATTGTATGCAATGATAAAAGCAGATCAAGTTAGTAGATTCAGACTCATTTGAGGCCTTCATATCCTGTCAAATATTTGCACCTCGTATGAGTTTTTTTTTTTTCACAAATCCCAATTTTGAAAAGCCTTTCATCTCAAACACAATCCTGTCCACTTCTATTTGATTTGCCTCTTCCTGTGTCTTCCCAGCAACCTTTTGACAATGATGTCTATGTGTGCTTGTCGAAGTTTTTCCGAACACTGCAAGCTCTGTAAATTGTGGGGTAAGGCAACATTTTGTTATGGTTGAGCAAACAAGTCAGTGAGCAGATTTCCAGGGGAAAGAATTAATCAGATTATGGTAGGCACATATTGTCCCTGCAGCACAGCAACTCTTGTGATCCAACCTGATAATCATGACTTGTGGAGTATGAATGGCAGCATTGTCAGAATTCCAGCTTGTTTTCTGATGGGGTTGTTAGAAATTATTTTAATTTGTTCCAGTAAGTAAGCCTGACATGATACATTGTAGATCTACACCCAAGGAATGTCACATTTTTGTCACATGATAGAACTGTGAAATTTATCGGTTTCACATAAACCTCCTTAGAACAACAGACTTAATAATGTGAGGGAAGATAAGCCTGGGAGAAAATTGGCCTCATACGTGAATTGAAACACACATTTTAAGTAAACAAACTGTTATTCAAAGCTTCAGAAGAGTTCTGGTCCATATGTGCCAGGAATGAGATTTTTACAGATGATGGTGTGGTGTGCTATGATCCCGCTGCAAAATGAAATGTTCATCTCAGCTGTGAAGTCCCTCAGTCCTCCTGGTCCATGTGAGGGCTGTGACAATTGTATTCATGTACATGAGACACAGTTTGTTCAGGAGGCTTGACTGCCATCAGGGTCATGTGTTATTTTAATCTGCATATATTGCAAACAAAATTATTTGGACCAGATGTTTACTTCAGGAACTACAGTATACACATATTGCAAGAGATCTACATTGTGAGGAGACTAGTTTTTCTCTCCATTATACTGCCTCTCGTCATCAACACAAAATGACATGCAAAGTAATAGTTGCAACTGTAGTTGAGCAAATCGATGTGCACATTGAGAAAGCTGCAATTATATCCAAAAATCCCCCTCCTTTGACTGTGTCCACATCTTCTCACTGCTTCATTCCCCTGGTGATGATTTTCACTTTCTTTACCTCAGAGCAAGGGGCAGAGAGAAGCATCTTCTCAGGTTGGCAATAGTGTTAGTACCGGTAAGCATGGTACAGAAGTCTCTCTCGTCAAGCAACCAAGGTTGGGCAAGTAGAAAACTTAGACATAGTCCCAATCAACGATCTCGCTAATTTTCCACGTGTCTGAGCCTGCACACAAACTCCCTGCGCAGGGTTTATTCCATCTCACCTCCCTTATCTACGCCGCACCGCAAGCCGTGCGAATCGGTACGGGGAGCGGTGCGCGATTGCGCAAGCGCGAATCGACGGAACGTTGGGTCCAAAATTAGAAATACCACACTCTCTATGTTCCTCAGTGTACGTATTGAGAATTACGCTGTTGAAAATCGACAAAAATGATATGCCAAGTTTCTTGTGGAAATGTGTATTGATTATTTGTGCATGGTGAGAGATTTGGAAAATAAAACTAAGCCAGTTGGGTAAAGGTTACTGAGACTTGGTCACAGTCAAGCTCATTGGCATACTTCACAATATATTATATTTTCTCTTTAAGATTGAGAAAATAAATGGAAAAATAAATAAAAATAGATAACAGATCTGCTTACCACAGAGACAGAATTTTTCTCCTGTGTGGCCTTTAAGTCATAGCCAAGCACCTATTGAGTACATCTCCTGGGCAGTAACAGATTTTTATTGCAATTCTCCCCAAAGATCATCCTACATAATATGAATTTTGAGAAGACAGGATGAAGGGAAGGGAGACAGCTCAGCAGTATAAAAATTGATCAAGCCATGTTGAGGAAGATTTGTATGTCAGCAGTAATGGACCGTATTAAAAAGAAGAATCCTTAAAATGTCATAAAAGTGATGGGGCTGTATCATGGGGTCTTGAGGCTTCTGTCTCACACGGCTCCTGGACCCTGATTCATCAATCGTGGGGGGCAGCTTACTGAAAGATGCCACCTATATACTGGTATTTTTATGCTTTTTGATTGAACACACTGTTGCAATTAAATAGGGGTGTTGTATATTAGACCGCTTTGGTCTGGCTGAAGCCACTGGACTTCGATCGGCACCACGGTTTGCAGAGTATGCAATCTTTCCTTGGCATGATTTCTGGCTCAGTGAAATGTAATGGCATTTCAGCCCTGAATCTGAAAAGTATACGGTGTCTTTGTTAGACATACTAAAACAGCGTGCTTGGTGTTCATCTGAGATATAATGGGTATCAAGTACATTATTGTTAAGAATTCTGATTTTATTTTCGAGACATTTTAATTAAGTTTTGATTAGTGACAACACATCACTCAATTGCCAGTTTGGTGCAGGTTTTGAGATAATACTGTTCATCATGAGATGACGACAATAACAGCTATAATAGCTGATAACTCTGTATTAATGAGCTTGTGATTTCAAATTTATTGATGCTCTTTGTAACCAACACACCGCATTTCTGAACATTTCATCTAGACAGTGACGTGTAATATCACCAGGTGCCAGTGGGGTTACACCCATGTTTTGCTCTACCACCCTCCCCAGGCTTTTCTTAGTGCGGTGCTTTGCTTGTTGACAGCTAATGGAATTGCTTTTCCCATCTCATAGTGTGTATATGGTCTTAGGAAGTTAAGACAGGAGATAAACATTGAATCGACAGTGTCAGTCAGTGAGGCTTCCAAAGCAAGAAGAGGCCTTCTAATACATGCAAGCCTCAACACATTTCCCCCATCTACATGCTATTGCTTAACATTTGACAACTGTTGATTCTAGATGTACTACAATGCTCAATCTGTATGAAAATAATACCACCTCTCAGAGCAAAATAATTTATAATCCCTCCTTCCATCCTAGCACCTTGAAGAGGTTGCAGGGGTGAGAGTAAACACACTCTTACGGAAAACAGTAGTCTCTTTATTTGGCAGTGCATGGGAAGGTTGAGGCCTCTGGCTGTCCAGTCAACATAAGCAACAGCTGGTGTTCACAGCTACATTTCCTATTTCTGCCAAAGGTGGATCGTGTATCTCTCACTTTATCACCAATGGAGGCCATGTGAAGGACAAAGCCAGCGTGCCCGAAAAACAAAAGTAGTGTTTTGATATAGGCCAGTTTAGGGAGTGGTGAGAGGCTCTTGATTCTTTCTGAGTTGCCTTGCGATCACACATGCTATCAATATGATAACACAGTAACATATAAGTTATGATGTAAAACACTAAATGATAAATTAATAAAAATCAACCCATAAATGCTTAAGTCCATCGGTGAAAATTTTACAAGTATGGTAGTTAGTACAACTATCAAACGGGTTGTGAACATATCTACACTTCTATGAATTACAAATGTGAAGAACAAAATCTTACAGAACTTAGTATATACAGTTTTTGTATTTGACTGTGAGACATCCATTTTACTTCTACAACTTTGAAAACTTTGAGATTGTGTCATTCAGAGCTACCATCTTTACCTCCCTGCCTGCTGAGGATTACCATTCTATTCCACTGAATACTGCCTGTATTCTTTTCCAAAAGGTCTGATTGCATCGGAGGGAGATGCTGAGTATCTAAGAAGTTTTGGAGAAGTTGGGATGTTGACATTGGGGACAATTTTAGGCATTTCTCCAAAACATTTCAACGACGACCATCAATAAGGTGCAAGGACTGGAGCACCAAACACGTGGGCAATTGTTAGCTGCAGCAAATTCATTGGGTAGTCGTAGTGAGATTCCAGAATGAAATCAGTAATACCATTTTTTGTATCAATTTATTTTTAGATTTTGTACCAACTTCCATCATCTTTAAGTGAAGTTCTGTTCAATGAATTTTTTTGACAAGGTCCTCAATGCAGAGGCTAGGCTGTGCATGGGACCACAGCTGACTGTATAATGACGTTGAGTAAAATCTTGGAAAGATGCTATTTGTATGCGATTATTGTTGCTGTCTCACACAAAATTAGGAAGTTTTAGTAGAATACTTTATGAGGGTAGATAGATTATTCATATCAAATCAATTTACAGTGTGGCAACATATTGCTACTGGGTACTCAATGACAATACATTTTCTGACCGCTTCGGATAAAACTTTTATTCAATGCAGAGGAGTGAGGTTTGCATATATGAACTAATGATCAATGTTACAGGCAAGCAGCACAAATTGGCAGCCAGTTCACTTAATACCTTAGTCCAGACATGTCATTGATATGTTTGTGCTGATCATTTTGTGACAAAAATATCCATCTGTGCAGTTCAGGGAGAAGACAAAAATAATAAAGGAATGCAAATTAGTACAACAGACGTATCGACCTTCATTCTTACATCCTTAGTGTTGGTACACTCTCGTATTATCAATCAACACGCTTCTCACTGTTTCTTTTGATGCATCCTTTTAGGTGGTGTACTAAACTGAATGATATTAAAATACACAAAAAATCCAAAAAAGTGCAGGAAAGCCCAGGCAGACACCAAGACAGAGAACAAATCTGGCAGCTGCAGTGGAGGGGGCAGGGTCACACTTGCAATGCTCAGAGCCGTCATGACCATGATGCTGATGCAGAACTGCAACAGAGAGAAATCAGGGAGGAGCTTGGTTGATTTGGAATGACATAAGATGCTAAAAATTCAGTACAAGACAACTTAATAAAATGATACTTTAACACTTTTCAATTCCATGAAGTAAACTCAGGAAAATATTAGTAATTGCCTAAAACATATATGCTGTGACAAATGATATAAAGAAAAGCCTTCCTAGTAATTCAGAAAAATAAATCACTGTAATCAATCATAGTTGATAAAAATTCACTCTACCGCTCCTCTTTGGAAGCTTCAATATCATCATAATCTTAATGTCGTCATCTTCATGCCGGTGGAAACTTTGCTACTGTTAAAGATGGGATGAGAGGAAGTAGGCAAGTTTGTAGGCAGTGGCAAAAAAGGACTGGTAAGATGGACACACAGAGACCAAATATATCCCCCATTAGTGACAGTGGTGAGGAAAAACTCCCATTATAGGGAAGAAACCTTGGGCAGGCCAGGCTGCAGGTGGGCAGCCAACTGCCTTGACCGGTTGGGTTGAGAAAGAGGGGGAAGTCTCTTTAGGCTCTATATGCTTCCTCAAGGCAGTATTACCAGGAAACATCATCAGTTTTCACTGTTATGCTCAAGATGCACAATTGTAGATATCAATGAAGCCAAATGAAACCAACCAACTAGTTTAACTTCAGGCTAACCTTAGGGACCGAAAAATGAGGATGAGCTGTAATTTTCTGCTACTGAACTCAGATGAGACTGACGTTATTGTTGATGGTGCTGAACACCTTAAAAACTCACTATGTAATGATATACCTGTAGCTACCCTGGATGGCTTCAGCTTGGTCTCCAACACCACTGTAAAAAATCTGGGAGTTATCAACTTGCAGGGGGCAGCTCTCCGAGTGGAGCTCAGATGTAATCTTACGTCCTGATGGAAAACATGCCATGGATCCAACAGGGATCAACATCAAAGGAACTGCTTTGAGATGTTCCAAGTCTTATCTGCAAGGTGGATTTCAGTTTGTTCTTGGACCAATCTCTATGTATGTCTGGAGCATGCATGCCGATCAGGAACAGGACCGGATGTTTGACAATCCATCATCACTGGTTGCGTTCCGGGTTGATATTGATATTGTGCGGGTTTATGTGCTTCCTCTGGGTAGTACCATCAGGAAACACTATCAATTTTCATTGATATGCAGACAATACACAACTTTATCATCAATGAAGCCTGATGAAACTATCCAACTAACTAAAATTCAAGCTTACCTCTGGGACATAAAAATGTGGATGGCAAGTACTTTTCAATTACTGAACTAAGATAAGACTGAAGTTTTTCTGGTCCTTAACACCTTAGAAACTCACTATGTAATGATGTAACAACTCTGGATGGCTTTTCTTGGTCTCCAGCATCACTGTAAAAACGTCTGGGAGTTATCTGTCAACATTTGTCACTACCCCTCCCTGAGCTGCCACCTAAACATGGTGGAGGGGTTCGAGTGCCCGTATAATCGTGACAGCTAAGTTGTCAGGGGCCCCTTTAGGTGTCGGTTAACGTGTCGGAGTAAGAGCAATTCCACACCGCATACATAGAAGAAAAAACTAAATGGAGTTTACGTCACTCGAATCGGCCCCTACCGAGGCCCCACCCTGGAGCCAGGCCTGGGTTGGGGCTTGTCAGCGAGCACCTGGTGGCCTAGCTTCTGCCCACGGGGCTTGGCCCGGCACAGCCCGCAAAGGCCACGTAGGCCTGCCTTTCAGTGGATCCCACCACCTGCAGGGTGGTCGGTCCAAGGGGTCGATGCATTGTGGTATGGGTGGTGGTCAATAAGGGGAGGCCACGGCGACCAAACCCTTGGACAGATCAGCTGGCTTTAGGAACACGGAACGTCACTTCACTGGGGGGGAAGGAGCTCTAACTGGTGCAGGAGGTGGAGTGTTTCCGACTAGAGATACTGGGGCTCTGGATCCCAACTTCTCCAGAGAGAGGCTGGACTCTCTTCCACTCTGGAGTTGCCCATGGGGAGAGGCGGCGAGCTGGAGTGGGCTTACTAATAGCCCCCAGCTCTGCCGCTCTGTTGGAGTTTTCCCCTGGTGAACAAGAGGGTTGCGTCCCTGCGCCTTTGGGCCGGGGACAGGTCTCCCGCTGTTGTTTCGGCATATGGGCAAAACAGCACTACCAGATGGGGTTCTCGACCGCATCCTATCTGGGTACTCTAACGTTCTTCTGGGGGACTTTAACGCCCACATGGGCAGTGACAGTAATGCCTGTCATGTGCGATTGGGAGGAACGGCCTCCCTGATCTGAAGAAGGGTGTTCATCTGTACATTTGGCACCCGGACACCCTAGCCTGGAGGTCGATGATCGATTTTGTAATCGTATCATCTGACCTCCGGCAGCATGTCTCAGACACTCGGGTGAAGAGAGGGGCAGAGATGTCAACCGGTAACCACCTGGTGGTGAGTTGGATCCGCTGGCGGGGGAGGAAGCTGGACAGAAGCGGCACTCCCAAACGTATTGCGAGGGTCTGCTGGGAACCTCTGGCAGAGCCCTTCATCAGAGAGATCTTTAACTCCAATCTCTGGGAGAACTTCAAAGAGATCCTGAGGGAGGGTGGGGACATAGAGTCCGAGTGGACTATGTATTCCACCTACATAGATGAAGCAGTAGCCCAAAGCTGTGGCCATAAGACCGCAGGTGCCTGTCGCGGCGGCAATCACCGAACCCGGAGGTGGACACTGGAAGTAAGGGATGCCTTCAAGCTGAAGAAGGAAGCCTACCAGGCTCAACTGGCCTGTGGGTCTCCTGAGGCAGCTGACAGGTACCGGCAAGCCAAGCGTGCGCCAGCCTGGGCTGTCGTGGAAGCAAAAACTCGGGTCTGGGAGGAGTTCAGGGAGGCCATTCTCCTGCTTCAGGCCTATCAGTCAGCCTCAAGGAGGTTCTGGCAAACCATCAAGCACTTCGGGAAGGGAAAAAAGTGCCCTACCAAGACTGTTTACAGTGGAGGTGGGAAGCTGCTGACCTCAACTGAGGATGTGGTCGGGCAGTGGCGGGAATACTTCGAGGGTCTCATCAATCCCACTGACATGTCCTCCAGGAAGAAGCAGCGTCTGAGGACTCAGAGGTGGATTAGTTCATCACCCAAGATGATGTCACTAAGGTAGTTACAAAGCTCCACGGTGTCAAGGCGCCGGGGGTGGACGAGATCCGTGTTGAGTACCTCAATTCTCTGGATGTTGCAGAACACGCCTCTGCAACATCGCATGGCAGTCGGGGACAGTGCCCCTGGACTAGCAGACCGGGGTGGTGGTCCCCCTGTTAAAGAGGGGGTACCGGAGGGTTCCAGTTACGAAGGGATCACACTCGTCAGCATCCCCGGGAATCCAGCCAATAGTCAAACCTAAGATCCAGGAGGAACAATGCGGGTTAATGTGGGCTCTGTCTTGGCCATGGAACATTGGCCCAGCTCTACACTCTCTACAGACTGCTGGCGGAATCAAGGGAGTTTGTCCAACCAGTCTACATGTACTTTGTGGACTGGGAGAAGGCATTTGACGGGGTCCCTCGCGGAGCTCTGTAGGGGGTGGTTCAGGAGTATGGAGTCCATGGCCCCGTACTAAGGGCTGTGTGGTCCCTATATGACCGGAGCAGGAGCTTGGTTCGCATTGCCGGCAGTAAGTCAGACCAGTTCCCAGTACATGTTGGCCGCCGGCAGGGCTGCCCTTTGTCACCGGTCCTATTCATTACTTAGATGGACAGGATTTCGAGGTGCAGCATGGGGCCATAGGGGGTCAAGTTTGGAGACCAAAGGATCTCATCGCTGCTTTTTGCAGACAATGTTGTCCTGTTGGCGCCCTCAGACCAGGATCTCCAGCATGTGCTGGGGTGGTTTGCAGTCGAGTGTGAGATGACCGGGATGAAAATCAGCACCTTTAAATCTGAGGACATGGTTCTCGACTGGAAAAAAGTGGCTAGCACCCTCCAGATTGGAGATGAGATCCTGCCTCAAGTGGAGGAGTTTAAGTATCTTGGGGTCCTGTTCACGAGTGAGGGTAAAATGGAATAGGAGATCGACCGACGGATCGATGCAGCGGCGGCAGTGATGCGGTCGATGTACCGGTCTGTCGTGGTGAGGGAGCTGAGCCGGAAAGTAAAGCTCTCCATTTACTGGTCAATCTACGTTCCTATCCTCACCTGTGGTCATGAACTTTGGGTCCTGACCAAAAGGACAAGATCTGGGAAAGAAGCGGCCGAAATGAGCTTCCTCCGTAGGGTGGCTGGACGCACTCTACTAGATAGGGTGAGGAGCTCTGTCACCCTAGAGGAGCTCAAAGTAGAGCTGGTCCTCCTCCACGTCAACAGGAGCCAGTTGAAGTGGCTCCGCATCTTTTCCTGATGTCTCCTGTGTGCCTTCTCAGGGAAGTGTTCCAAGCATGTCCTACTGGGAAGAGGCCCCAAGTAAGACCCATTAAGCACTGGAAGGGCTATGTCTCCCAGCTGGCCAGTGAACGCCTTGGGGTCCTCCTAGAAGAGCTGGAGGATTTGTCTGGGGAGAGGGAAGTCTGTGCTTCCCTTCTGAGACTGCTGCCCCCACAACCCGGCCCCGGATAATCGGCAAAAAAATGGATGGATGGATGGATGGCATTTGTCATTTAATGCCCTCAAAAAACACAGAACTGCCTTCTTTCACTTACTATCACTGAGGCTAGGCACATTCTGTCTTTAACAGGTGCTGAAACACTTGTTCATTCTTTTGTTACTTCCAGGCTAGAATACCATAATTCATTGTTAATCAGGTTGTGGCAACACGTTACTGATACCTCTAGCTGGTTCAGAACGCTGCTGCACAAAGAATCTTAACAGTTTAATTTGATACAGAATTGAAATTCTTCACCTTGCCTTCAAGGCACTTGATGGTAAGAGACATCATACCTTAAAGAGCGAATGACACACTATCATTCAACCAGAATTCTGCAATCCCAGAATGCAGGGCTACTTGTGATTCTTCAAATCTTTAAGAGTAGAGTGGGGGGCAGAGCCCTCAACTTTCAGGCTCCTTTCCAGTAGAACCATCGGTCCAGTTTCATTCTAGGGAGCGGACACCCTAACTACTTTGAAGAGTTAGCTAAGAACTCTTCTTTTTGGTAAAACTAATTTTCAGTCCAAACTGTGCTGCTAGAATTAGAGTGCCGGGGGAATTTTGTATGATGCGCTCAGCTGAACTCTCCTCTCCCTCTCTTTTTTCCTCCTTTCTCTCTCACCTGTATACAAGTCCCATTAATGTGTGTTACATTTTGGTCCTGTGCTTAATTAACCCGCAGACCGCAGCTGAAAGATGACCAGTGCTGACGGACCACCAGATATCCGGGTCCTGCTTCTGATGGTCATGTTGTGCTTAACTATAGACACATCACATATAATAATCACATATAATAATCATAATCACATATTCTTTATGGATGCTAAATTCAATTTATTTCTCCACTAATGCTGATTACTGCCTCCGTCTCTCTCACTGTCTTTTTAAACCCAACTGGTCAAGAAATGTGGCTGCCCACAGGCAGCCTGGGTCTGCCCGAGGTTTCCTTCTGTAAATGGGGAGTTTTTCATTGCCATCGTCGCCAAGTGCTTGTTAATGGGGGAACTGTCGGGTCTCTGTACGTAAATCTTAAGAGTTTAGTTCAGACATACTGTACACTAGTCCAGACCAAACCAATGAAGACCAATGCAGACTTAACTGCAATTCAATGAACTGAATAGAATAGAATAGAATAGAATAGAATAGAATAGAATAGAATAGAATAGAACAACACATAAGGCTGCCCTGGAACAAATTGACTGACAACAGATGGGTTACCTGCAATGTGCAATGAAAAGAGTGGATGGATGGACAGGCGGAGACAGAGGCTGTGGCAGAGAATCGTGCAGTTGAGGTGACATGACTTCATTATGCACCAGAACTCAGTGTGGTTAAGAACTGGAGGTGGAGCAGCTGTGAGGGGTGAAAAACTCGTAATTTTTCAAAAGCCAAAGGACTGAACCACTGCCAGTTCAAAGCCTTTCTTCAGGTAGAGCTCTGTAGGTTTGCCATGTTCTGAAAAAGGTGCTGTGTCACAAAAATGTAAGCTGGCTGTGCAAAGGGAAAGTACCTTATTGTCCGCACCATAAAGCGCATTTAAAAGCCTTCAATTTTCTCAAAAATTTAAGGTGCGCCTTTTAACCCAGTGCACTTTCTCTGTGCACTGAGGTCCAAAATCTGGAAAAATGTTGTTATGCAATTTCAATAAGCACTCCGCTCGATTGACTGTCACAACATTTCCCACTGACATTGGGACGTAATACGTACACTACATACGCTGGCAGTGTTAAACCAATTAGAGAACATTACTTAAAGCTATGTAGACTATGTGCGCTTACCTGCGCCATGCCCCCGGTAGCTATACTGTACTACAGGTATGCTGCAAAACAACATTTGTTTGACTAAGGGCCCCCAAAAATGGTATCAGCAAAGAGATGCGTACGATGCTCAATTCAAACTGCAGGCTGTCAGTTATGCGGCTGTAAATGGGAAAAGAGCAGCAGCAAGAGAATTCAAAATCAATGTATCTATGGTTCAGGAGTGGAAGAAGCAGGAGAATGTAGTTGGAGCCGGATCATTCCGGGAGGACCACTAAAAGAACTCCAACCGCTGGACATTGGTGTGAAAAAGAAGTTCAAAGTGAAGTTGTGAGTGTCGTGGAAGCGATGGATGAGGGACGGCTACCACACTTTTAATAAGACTGAGAGGCAGCAACGGGCGAGTTATGCCACCAACTGTTTAATGAGGGACATACCAGGGAGGGAAATGCTTGGATCACTGCTACACCACAGTCAGTGTGTGCTTCACTAGGACTGTCAGACTGCATCATGATCAATTTGTTTTGCTTCCTTTTTGCACATCTCCGTAAGCAGGTTTCATTTCACTGCACATCGAATGAGCATATCGTATGAGTAAATCTTTGAATTGAATTGAATTTGTGTAGCATCAGAAATGACATCTCTGCAAATCTATAGTCAGAGATGTAATTAAAGAGGTGGAACAGCCAAGCAGTTGAATCACTGCACTGATCAACTCTGTCTGCAGTGTTGACAGTGCTGGTTGTGCATCTCTCTATGCAATTGTTATCTATCAGAAGGCCTTTTGATACAACTTACTGTACATACCTACATGCATATATACAAAAACGACTGGATTATAAAGCTGCCCTTGAAATAAAACCAAATACATTCAGAAAGAAATACGGTATGTTGTATTGTCTCCCATAGACCTTGACTGCTAACATTCTGAGGGGTACTGCCTGTTCCATTTTGTAAAGCGCCTTGAGATAACTTCTGTTATGATTCAGCACTATACAAAATAAATTGACTTGACTTAACTTTCAATAAGGTCCACATGTTTGCTTTGTTCACTCATAAATAAGTATTGCCCTTGGGTTCCACATGAGCCACATCACGGCATCAAAGCAACAAAATCCTGCTAAATAAGTTATGTAAAACATATGCAGCTTATGCAGGTGATACAGGTTACAGATATTACATACAAACAATAAGTACCTTCCATTTCACAAGGAGGGGTAGGTCCAAGTTGGGTGGACAGAATAGTAGCCTGCTCGAGACTTCATGTCTGATTTCTTCATCTGAGCAGCAGTCAAGGGCAAAAGGAATTAAGGTGCTGAGAGAGAGGAAGGCCAGCGAAGACACAGTATATGGCACAAAAAGGCCGTCCTTCAGAAACAGAGGCAGCATGCTACACGGTGGGACATAAGAACATAGAAGATAATTGTGTATTAACACTTTGCAACTGTGGCATTTAACTACAGCAGATTTTAATGATGTTTTAAACAACTCAAAATGAAACTTGGAATGAATTTTGTTGTCTTAAGCACTCTTGCAGCATTCATGATTGCAAAATGCATCTCTCCAGATATGTTCACTAACAATTAACACATTGATACATATCATATGCAATCATTGAGACAAAGTGCTGAGAAGTACTATATTGTGTTATCTACTGTGACTTGTTATTCGTCCAACACTTGCGTGTATGCTAATAAGTAGGTATATATGTACCTTTGTTCAAGGCCATAGGACATGTCAAACTAAAACCACCATAAATCCCACGCCAATCTTGCTTGTGACTGGCACTCATTACAGCCAGATAACTTGTCTAACAACTTTTTAGGATTTTCCTCATTAACCAAATTCATTCAAAACAGCTGACACATCCCCTGCCCTAAACTCTGTCATGAAAGCTCACAAAAGCAATGACTCTTCTGGGACTATGGTCTAGAACAGTGATTTTAAACCGGTGTTCCGCAGCACACTGGTGTGCCGCAGGAAGTTGTTAGGTGTGCCGCGTAGAAAGTAGTCACGTGCCGCCCCGCCCTCCCCCGTCGACAAGTAGCGGCTGAGCGAAAAAATTTACCGCGCGCACCCCGCCCTCCCCCGTCGACAACTCGCGGCCGGCCGAAAACATAGTCGCGCGCGCACCCCCCCCGTCGCCAACTCGCGGCCGGCCGAAAACATTGTCGCGCGCGCACACCCCCCCCCGGTCGACAACTCGCGGGTGTGCCGTGGTAATCTTTGGCAGTTCAAAATGTGCCGTGGCAGAAAAAAGGTTGGGAACCACTGGTCTAGAACGCTGTGCACAACTAATACCACTAATCCCTTCGGCATGTACCATACATCCAGTGCGCATTTTCACCTCCTCACTTATTTTTCTTTTTAACATTTTGCCAGGTCATCTTATTCCAAAATAGAATTGATAAATACTACACACAATATCCCATAGTTACAATTGGAAAAGAATCTAAACAAAACTAATTTTGCAAGTTGTGTCAAGTTTTGCAAATTAATGAAAAACTAAGAAATCAAATGTATTGCTATTTACAGCCTTAGCAATGAGGCTGAAAATCAAGCTCAGGTAGACGCTGTTCACACTGATTATCTGAGATGTTTCTACATCCTTATTCCTCAGTAGGGTTAGGGTTAGGGTAAAATGGTAGAAAAAAGTAAAATGGTAAATTTAACTATTCATGGACGTAACTTGTAAAGACTTCCTATATATATTTAATTTAATGAACACCTTACCTGAACATTGATGTTTGTAGAAACCAAACTGCCATCAAGGGGAAGTCATTCAGTAATAGGCAAATTGGTCTGTGGAGGTAATGATATAATATAATAATAATATAATAACATTTCCTGTTTTAAATGTAAGTTGTATGTATGAAAATCAACATTCCTGCATACAAGAAGGCTAGAATGATGGTGACAGTAATCAAGGTGCAGCAATTTGGAAATATAATACTGATATATATATATATATATATATATATATATATATATATATATATATATATATATATATATATATATATATATATATATATATATAGTGTGTGTGTATATGTATGTGTGTGTATATATATATATATATATATATATATATATATATATATATATACACAGTATATTAGGGGTGCCCACACTTTCTTAACCAGTGCTGAATACAACACTTTTTTGGGTCCTTACCTTACTTTGTTGTCTT